>OY747128.1:82901550-82950564 GCA_963556465.1 Berberis vulgaris | reverse complement strand
CCAACAGAAACACTAGTTAATTACTGCCAAAGGACAAAATCATCAAATACAATGTCAGTAAAAACTAGTTAATAATAAATAAACAAAAGAGGTAAACAGTTTTTTTCTATAAAGTTTAAAACTAAAATTAAAAAAGGAGGGATCATATGCATCAGCATGACTTTAATTGTAGTTAATGGTTTTAATGTGGTCAAACTTAGATCTTTTCAAAGCAAATGCTATTGACATAAATCACTCCATTTTCTCATACCCATGTTTTTGACTAAATTTTGTTTTATTGAATTTCCTTTATAAACTTCTAAACAATGTAATTTATAGTCAAATTGTAATGTACACGTATAGTATGGCCTTCAATTTTTTTTCTTATCACAATCTCAATTATTTGATACATCAATCTTGACGTGTTCAATGGACATATAAGAATGTATTTGATGCCGACGAGAAGATGATAACCTACAAGACATAATAATGGACTACATTTTCAACCCTAGGCCTCTGACTTATTCATGGATGACCGATTATGTCGACCATTCCTCGTGATGTATAACTACACATCTTGACGAGCTTGGAATAAAATCTATCAATCTCTGCTGGTATACTCCATATTATAAGTACATTGCAGTTGTCCATATCCATAGATATAGATGAAATTTATGTTATGTCTTCAATCCATGAAGCAAAAAACAAACATGTGGGGAACCACTAATGAGATAGCCATGTGTGGCTCATTTAATTGACTAATTAACCTAAATATCATTTTCATTCATAAATTGCCGTCTTTGATTACGGTTCTGATCTCCTAGATTTTCATTGTTCAGTTCATCTTATGGATCACGAGAACGATGGATGGCAATGATGAAAGGAAGAGTGGGCGTCAGGGTTGTTTCATTGACTTGTTATATTAATTAATTTGAGATTAGACCCATTAATTAACCAGTCAGAGACTTGTTGAGGTATGGAAAGGGATTCAATTAATTATTGGATTAAGGTTTGTCCGGTGGATGTGAAGATTGGTTTTTTGTCAATTTTGCCGGATGGTGATGGTTACTTGTCTGACTTTGGTATCTTATGCGTCCTTTTGGCACTGTGTGTGTTTTTTTTCTCTTGCACAGGCATGAAGATGAATGGTGTGTCCGTTTGAATGGGTTCATATCCAACTCCATGGATAAGAGCATCTTTAAGGGTAAATGTTAAATTCATCCTTCATTTTAATTAAAATTTAATTATAGGGGTGCCTCTATTTCTTGTCATTCCAGTCATATTTCTCATTTTAACTTTTTTTTTTATCATCATTTAAATATATATTTCCCTAGTTTTAGAAACTTTCTATTTAAATTTTAATAATTTGAGGAGGGAGAATAAAGAAAAGTGATTTTTGTAATTTTTATTAGGATTTTTGGGATGGAATGTAATGCGTCCAAAAATCGTCCTCTTGTAAGTTTGACCTGCAAAATAGATGTTAGACTGCCAAGGACCACCGTTTTGGTGGCCGATGGCACTCCAATGTTTAAGTCAGCAACTCTGTTTGAAGAAAGAAGTAAATTTGGACAAAACTCAGTTAAAGTTGCATATCCCTGTCGAATGTTTCATTTACCTTTTATAATGGTTGCGGTTAATTCTCTGCGTGATTTAAGCATGTGAGGCGTAACGGAAGGAGATGTTTCTCATAACAGTCTCCTCCTTAATGGAAATGCGTCCGTGGAGGCATAACTCCCTCCACGACTCTTTTTAGTGCAACGTTCCTCTTTTTTATGAGAAAACTCGTGTCGGACCTGAATTCGGGTTTTGATTCGTCCGGGCCTGGGTTCGGGCTTCGCTTATATGTTCTTGTTAGTGGGCCTTGTCTGGGCCTTTGTGATTAGCTTTATTCTTCCTAGGTTTTATGAATTGGCCCAACAGATTGGACGTCATATTCTCGTGATGGATGTTCTTTGCCACGTGTACGACTGTGATGATCGGTATATTTTGATGTACCATCAATTATCCCCCCTTAAGTTAGCGGGTACGCTGACGTGGCCACTAAGTTCGTGACAGTTTACCTTTGAACTCCATCATTGCCTTGTATTTAATGTTGTCAGCAACTTTCAAAGGGTTGGTGTCTCGATTATTTGCTTGCACATTCATTTTTTGCACACATTTTTGGGAATTCGTGTAACCATCATATCTCACACGTTGTCCCATGAGTCGTCTCTTTATTGCTCGATCTATAAAAGGAGATGTGACGAATTCGTTTTCCTCTTTACACTATCTTTGAAATTAGGGTTCGTTTATTCCTTTACCTTATTCATTTTCATTGCTCCTATGTTCCTTAATGATGTTCGTTGGTGATAAACTAAGCGATAAGTCACTAGTTCTGTAAGAGGCTCATTTTTCTCCCAATAGAGCATTTTCCTGGCGACGATGGGCTACTTCCAACTGCATGGTTGTTTGATTTTTCAATCATTTCGAGTTTCTAATAAACGGAAGAATCTTCAGTTAACTATTGAGGAAGAAAGGATCAATGACTGATTCTTTAAGCTTCATCGGTTTCTTGTGGAGGCATTTCTTTCCGAGGCCATCCTAGAGCGTAATGGTTTGTACATTATGAATGAAGCGGAGCGAGCCTTGTTTACTGAGTCTTGTGCTAAGGCCATTTCTGCTCGCGTTGCTCGTGTTGGCGTTAGTGATGCTAGCATTGATTGGGAAGTGAGTTCAGACATATGTGTTATAAATCTCGATGCTCATGTTAATGTCACAGTTTTGACTTCCAAAAAAAGAAAGCTTGTGGGGTCCACGAGTCCGTCGAGACGATTGCCAATAGATCCTGGTCGAGTTCCAAAAGGAAACGACTTTCTACTCGTGGCTCTTCTCGGACTGCATCTCGTCTGAATCATGTTCAGGGTTGTTACGGAGGCTACCTTTCACCCAAGTCCTTCCCACGAAGATGTTGAAAAAGGGGATCGTGAATATTTTGAATAGACTAAGGAACTGAGGCTGGCGTTGGAGAGGAACGAAAAGGAGACTACTCATCCGTTAGATGATAATGAAAAGAGACCAATTCTTTCTGCTTATGGTGTCTCGGACATTGCTGAGTTTTCTATTAATGATCCCCGGGTTATCAATGATAAAATGCTTCAGCTAGCAGTGGAGCAGTCTAAAGATGTTGGTGGTGGTCAGAGTCTCGAGGTTCACTTTCTTTCTCCTTCTATTGATGTCAGTGAAGCGACCGGGTTCTTAGTTTATTCTCTTATCCGTCTGGATTCTCCTGTTCCCGCATTACTACTAGTCTTGCTCCTACCACGGTTGTTTCTCGGCGGGAAGGTAAAAGCGGTTTTTTCGTTGTTACTATCATTCCTCCGACCCTTTTCGGCTATCGGGGGTGGTTCTTCAGTGCTTTTGGATCCTCGTGTTCTTCATCCGCGAGTTTGTTGGACTGAGCTTGGACCAAAAGATATTTGTATCAAGTGGGATGGAAAGTTTTGCTGGTTCACTCAGCTTGATTTGCAAGACAGTGCACACAAGTTGATAAATGAGTGGCACAGCCGATTAGTGGAAAGGCCTTCGATGCCCGTATTGGATCCATTTGATCACCTCAATCATGGTCTTGAACAGATAATGGACAGGATGAATCGAGCTGGTCATGATCAAGTGGCTTTTTTGGAGAGGAGGTTGGCGGCATTGTTGCTGGTGCATGTTTTTTCACATTATTTTTCCAAATTGACGTGTTGAGAACGCAATGAGCAAAGTCGGAGAAAACTGCAAAGGTTGCTCAACAGTCGTTGATTGAGGTAGAAAGTATGCAAGATTAATTTTCTGCTGAGCTTGGTTCTTTGAAAGCCAAGTTGGAGAGGTTTGTGCCCGTCTACGAGATGTGGAAAAAGAGTTATCCGTTGAGAATGCAGCTTTTGTTGAAACTTCTTGCGTTGAAGTTGAGCAATCTGTTATTTGTGATATCGCTAAGAGTCGGGTGGAACAAATGATTGTTGCGCTCGATGAGGTCAAGGCAGATACTTTCGTTATGCTTACCACCGCTGAGGGACAGCTTGTCGCAACAAAAAAATGAACTTGCTACTGCCAATGATAGGATTCGTATTGTCGAAGCCGAAGATTGGAAGCGAGTTGTTGATGGACGGGTTGAGCTTCTTGACTATATCGAGGGGCTCGACAAGGATTTATCCAGGTCCTGTCACTTGGTTGATCAAGCTTTCGAGGATGATGATGTTAAAGAATCTGCTCCAGTAGTCGAGGAGCCATTGCTTCATCTACCCTTGAATGCTTTGAATTTCTTTATAGTTGCTTTCGCGTTTTGGCTCATCATTCGTCTGATTGATGTGTTGTGAAAAGAGAAATGTTTACTTTTGCTCACATTTTCTCGAATTGCATTGATTCTTTCTTCCAATTTTGACTTTGTTGATTCGACATATCAGTCGACTCAAATTTTTTGTGTTAAGTTGACTCGGGTGTCACACTTTTACTTTGTTAACTCGACGTTTCAGTCAACTCAAAGTTTTTGTGTTGAGTTGATTCGGGTGTCCAACTTTTACTTCATTAATTAAACTTCTCAGTCGAATCGAAGTTTCTGTGTTTGACTCGTTTGTTCAACTTTTACTTCGTTAATTCGACGTCTCAGTCGATTCGAAGTTTTTTTTTGTGTTGAGTTGACTAAGATGTCCAACATTTACTTCGTTAACTCGACGTCTCAGTCGATTCAAAATTTTTGCATTGAGTTGACTAGGGTGTCCAATTTTTACTCCGTTAATTCGACGTCTCGGTCGATTCGAAGTTTTTGCATTGAGTTGACTCGGGTGTCCGACTTTTACTTCGTTAATTCGACCTCTAAGTCGATTCAAAGTTTTTTTTGTGTTGAGTTGACTCGAGTGTCCGACTTTTACTTCATTTACTCGACGTCTTAGTCTATTCAAAGTTTTTGCGTTGAATTGACTCGGGTATTCAACTTTTACTTCGTTAATTCGACGTCTCAGTCAATTTGAAGTTTTTGCGTTGAGTTGACTCAGGTGTCCAACTTTTACTTCGTTAACTCGACGTCTGAGTCGACTCGAAATTTTTGGGTTGAGTTAACTCGGGTGTCCAACTTTTACTTCGTTAATTCAACGTCTCAGTTGATTCGAAGTTTTTGTGTTGAATTGACTCGGGTGTCCCTTTTTTACTTCGTTAACTCGACGTCTCGATTGACTCAAAGTTTTTGTGTTGAGTTGACTCGGGTGTCCAACTTTTACTTCGTTTATTCAACGTCTCAGTCGATTCAAAGTTTTTGTGTTGAGTTGACTCGGATGTCCAACTTTTACTTCGTGGTTGATCAGACCAAAAGTTTATACATATTCGACTTTTGTCGTGATATATTGCTGCTAGGTATGTCAATTGTTTTATATGGTTAATTTTTCGATGTATCTATTCTGTCGTCCACCAAAAAATGATGATTCTGAATTTGTAATCTTGTTGATATTTCCTTTTGGATGCTCTCACCAGCCTTAATTGTTAAAGCATTTACGTTGGTTCGAAGTACGATTTTTTTTGTCTTTCTTTGCTTGATGTTTCCCCATATATTAGAGATTGATGTTTTTGTTGCTTTGTCTTCATTTTCTTGATGTTGGACCTCGTATCAGAGATTGATGTTTTCGTTGTTTTGTCTTCCTTTGCTTGATGTTGGTTATCGTATTAGAGATTGATGTTTTCGTTGTTTTGTCTTCCTTTGCTTGATGTTGGTTATCGTATTAGATATTGATGTTTTTGTTGTTTTGTCTTTTTTTGCTTGATGTTGGTCCTCGTATTAGAGATTGATGTTTTCGTTGCTAGCAGACTTAGGGTGTTTTTTTATTCGATGGCTGGGTAGTGTTGGCTTGTCCGAACATGTTCATGTCATCACCAAACTGTCCGATCATGCTTTCGTCAGCACCAAATTGTCCGATCATGCTTATCTCAACACCAAACTGTCCTATCATGCTCACATCATCACAAAATTGTCCAATTAAACTCACATCAACACCAAATTGTCCAATCATGCTGATGTTGGCTCCATGTTTGGTGTCAACCACCGAGGTTCGGTCGAGTCCGTTGCTGTCAGTTTTGTCGTTAGTGATTCAGGTCGATCTTGCATCCGTCGGTAGGATATTCGAATCGTATTAGTTGGTTGATGCAAACTTCTCCATGTTTTGTGCATTCGTGAAATGGCTTGTCTGGTTTCGTTAATACTCTTGTTCTAAGATAAATCAGCTCGAGTGGGAAGTTTCCCTGGCCGCTTCTTCTGTTAGGTTAAGTGTTTTGCTTCCTTCGGTTATGTAGTGTAAGGTGTATATTAGCTCTCTGGGTTGCTCTTTCGATTCCGTAGTGCTATCTGTTTTCTCCTTCCATGTGAGCTGTTTATCTAGCATTCCGATGAACTCGTTGAGTCGTCCTTTCTAAACCCAATGCTCGATTTCGTCTTTTAGATTGTAGGTGTCTTTGACATCATGCCCATGATCCTTATGGAAGGAACAATATTTGCTTTTGTCTCTTCCTTCCGGGTCTTCTCTCATCTTAAGCGGCCAGTTGATGTTATCCCATTTTGCTAAGTGCTTTAGTATATTGGCTCAACTTGTTTTCAGGGCTATATATGGTTTGTATGTCTTCTTCATCACGTTCGTTACTCACTCGTGTTGAGGCCGCTGTTGATTGTGGCTTCTGGAATTCTTGTTGTTTCAAATCAATCCTTCCGCCATTCTGATGTTTTTTTGAATCTTTCCATGTGATCTTCTCACTGGCAAGGCTTTTATTTATGCAATTTTTAAATTTTTTTTTTTTTTTGAAATTCTTAGCTAGAATTGCATCATTAAAGTACAGCTCATACTACAAGATGTTAGCTACATTTTGACATAGAAAGAAATATCATGTTCTAATAGAGTGTCATGTGTTTTACCATCTTTCCTTATCCTATTTCATTGTTGTTTTGGGAGAAGTCCTTCAACTCCTTGATGAGCACCATCTTGCAGTCTTATTGTACATGAATGTTGGAGTAAATCAAGATGAGTTACCAAAGGGAGATCATTGAACATAATGCTAAAAAAAAAAAAAAATCCACTAGTAAACTCTTAGTTGCAGGTTCCCCTAGTGTTGTGTCATTCATGCACAGATCAGTTTCTCCAAAATCTTCTATATGACTAATTATAGGTTGTCCAATTTGTGTCCCATGTTCAGCAGTTTGGTTGCCTAGTCTAACACTGGCTTAATTAACTCTATGATAATTTTTCTACTTGTTTTATGCTCTAATTAGCCGTCAACTGTGTATATTGGGCAGCACTATTCTTACTCCCTTTTTTTTTCTAGGAAAGGATCCAGGGCAGTTATTATTGGCAAGGGAGAGACAAGGATACAACACATGAGCTAAACCCACAGGTTGTTATTAATGACTAGTAGATCTCCAGAAATTATTTTGAAGAGTTGTTATTTTTATTTTAACCATTTGGCAGGCAACCTCAAACTATCTTATAAATTACAAAAACTGCCTTAAACATATGAAAATTCATGTAAATCGTAGTTATTCAATATGGTTAGACACTTTCTTAGTGCATCTCATACCCTATTTTTCTCTCCTTAATGGAAGGATTAAAATCCATCAAAGTTTTTAGTTCGTTTTGTTCATTTAAGTGATAAAATTAGCACTAATTTCTGCAATGGGTGAAGAAATGTTTCATCCTTTTTGAATGATGCTGAGTGTATTTCTGTAATGGGATGGAGTGTTTCATCCTTTCTGAATGAAGGTGTGTGTTTACTAGGTTATTTCATGGATACTTCCCAGACACGATATAGCACGAGATGTGGAATAGGTTCTCAATTACATCCACTGGAGTCTTGTGCTTGACCCTGCTAACAAGGTTTCGGCTTATTACATCCACAGTCTCCTTCTCAATCTCTAATTGCTCTTCCTCATTCTCGCTGGTCAACTTATTTGGTCCCTACACACTGACTCGCCAGTTTCTTGTTAATTGGAGATTGTTGCTACAACATTCATTTATATCTCGTCAAACATGATTTCAAGCTGCTGCGACATAGGGTTTTCGTTCGCGTCACAGTTAAGATTTGCTTACAAATTCTTTTTTTTTTGGATAAATTGGAATCAATTTTAAAGATGCATCAAGCTTTTGTGATTCGATTGTTTTTCTGGTGGGTGGGTAATTTTGTTCTCAAAGTTCAATTATATACAAACATATTAGTAGATGCTAATTAGTTTACTAAATGAAGAATGCATATTGCATAGCTAGATAGCTGTATGCAATGCAAGTTGGGGAAATGACTTGAGCATAAAAGTAGTTCTTGTAAGGATATCTTAATCAACTGATAAGCACAAGTTCGTGTCACACCCTTCAACCTAATATAGCCCATGGGCATCCATTGTTTCATAGACCTAGTTTTCATAAATTAATTAAAAAATAAGTTTCTAAAACCAACAATAAATTCAAGAGCTATATATGCATGTGTTATTAAACTTTTCGTTAACACTTGTGTGTCTCTGATCCATGCCTAAGTGACACTCTTCTACTTGCTTAAAAATGAAGTTAAATCGCAACAGTTTACTGTTTACCACTAGTATGCAAATTAGAGTAAATACCTTTTTGCATTGTATAGGTAAGATGGTAGCTTAGCATGGATAAGATTGGCAGTGATTGGGTGGAAAGATATCCTCTTGGGACATGGAATAACTTAACTTTTTTTTATTTTTTTTTATTTATCATTTTTAGGTTATAAGGTAACGTTATCAACCTACACTCACCATCCGCCATCACTTTCATCCAAACCCTTAATTTCCGACTGTTTGTTTTTTTTATAGATTCAATTTCATGGAAAGAAAGGGGAAAGGATAAGCTGAAAGCAAGGAAGTGATTAGAGACATAAACGAGGATACAAATGACATTTTAATTCCATACTTGGTTCTTTCGTCAATCCAAACTATCCATGTAAATTACCACCCAATTGTGTTCCACATTTGTACCTAATATATGTATGGTATATGTCATAGTGACGTGTTCACCTTTGCGGAATGAAGTCAATGGTTTTCTTCAACCGCAACCCAAATCACCATGCTACTCTCTTTTCCATTTCGTGCACCCATTGCTTTATCATGGGTCGCTCTTTCTTTTTCTTTTCCTCCACTTCCTATCATGCTCCTCATATTGTATGCTATAAAATACATCAATTGCACATGGTAAACACGCATGTGAAGGTAACCATTCAACTGTTTTACAGCAAGGAAAGATGTGGTACTTTGTACATAGAAGATAGAACTTGAATCCATTATAGACACAAGAACCCCAAAAGATAAGTTACACAATACATCATATCTTTTTCCTCTCAAAATCATCAAACAAAACTTTTATGGGGAAGGGTCACAAAACCCGCAACTCTGTCTTCCTCCCACCGCCTCTTCAATCTCTAAAACAAATTGTTATTGATGAACTTCAATAGATTTCTTCAAGCCGAGCTTTCCCATTTCTTCTCATTAAACTCAAGTCACATTAAAAAATGAATAAATATATATACAAAGGAGACCCCTCATCCAGAAGCTCTACCAGGGGTGTGTGGAGCTCAATTACAACTCAATAAATAATTCATTGTAATCTTGCCAATGCACTGGGGGGTAACGTCCAGTGTTAACATGGGGTTGCTAAAAAAAAAAATAGATATCCATCAAGAGAGACCCATGATCTATATAGCCAAGGATCCTGGTGCTTAAGTGAATTTTCATTTTTCTTTGCAACCATGATCTATATATCCATCAAGGAAAAGGCTTGAGCACAAAAGTAGTTTTTGTAAGGATATCTTTTCATTCTAGACACCAAACCATTAAATTGTGTCTTTCAGTTATTTCTTTTGTTTTCAGTTTCAATTTCAAGTGTTGTAAATTTAGCGAAGAATCTATTGTTTATGTGTCATGATGTTTTTCTGTTGTTAATGCTAAAGTAATTGTGTATTTGTGTTCTATCTGAGCAACTTGGTGGGTGGCTGAATTACAAGATCAATTGCACAATTGGGTGTGTGCAGAACTGATATAAGATGACAGCACCATGGGGGTGGGGTGAGATAGATAAAGGACACCTTGCTAAAATTACAAATGGTGATTGTCGATGATTTCCCTATACCTTTCAACTTTGCCAAGTAGGAGTTTATTAGGTCTGGACTTTGAACTTTCTTTGTGGAAAGCATTGGATTTGTAAGCATGATTTTGACATCCTTTCAATTGGCTTTATTCATATTTGATCAGTAGATGATTTTTATGATTAACTTCATTTTTTCAGACTGATTTTTCTGGTACATTTAAACACTTCTATGCTAAAACCTTTGTAATACTTGTCTCTGAATCTATTATCAAATTGATTCAACATTTCTATTCATTTATCTCCACTTCAACCCTTGTTATTGGATAATGTAGGAAACAAAAGCGGCCTGGAGAAAATAAGCCAACTAGGTTATTTGTTAAAGCAAAAGTCGTTCTCCATTATCCAATTAAACAATTATTTGGATTTTCTATTGAGATCAGGTATATTCATCATTGATTGTTTCAATTTTCTAGTAATTAAACTTGGTGAAAGTTGGTAATCCTTTTGAGTAATCATTTTTATACATTTATCTCCTTTTTAAGATAAGGATTTAATGGACACGTTGGACTAAAGCTAGATGGATATTGGGAATTGTTTGGACCCCAACTATATAAGAAGAGTGGAAACATTTCTTGATTTTGCGTTTCAGCACACAAAATCTGGGAACCTCATATATTGCCCATGTCGAAAGTGCTTCAATGGTCATCTTAAGACAAGGGATGAAGTTTGAGAAGATTTGATCATAAGTGGCATACTTTGTGGTTACACATATTGGGACTATCATGGTGAAGATAGACATGCTACCACAGGCAGTGAGGATGACGAGTTAGAGCTTGATAATGAGGTTGAATGTGATGAAATAGACGAGTTGATAGCAAATACTTTACCAGGGTTTAATCGTGAGAATGTCAGAAACCAAGGATATGAGATGGAGACTACTAGCAGTACTGTACCACAAAATGAGGCTGAAAGAATTTTGAGGGTCATTCCAATTGCCAAAACTAGCATTTATCTTGGGTGTGAGATTTCTCTATTGTCTTTCATCTTAAAACTTTTACATATTAAATGTGTTGGGGGAATGAATAACAGAGGCTTTACCATGTTGCTTAAGGAGTTAAAGAAGGTTTTTCCTAAATGTGAGACACTACCAAAGTCCTACTACGAGGTAGCACAAGGAATAAGAAACCACATGGACGAGCACTGAGACAAAAGGTAGCAAGTGTACCAAAAGGAACAAAATTGAGTCTAGAATTTGATGACAGACATCGGGTAATAGGAGAACACAGGCCACTATTTGCGTCTCAACAGGGAATTGTCTTCCTCAACATGCAAGTTACATCTGTTGCTGCTCCGTAATGGAGAAAACTTGATAAATATGTAAAGGCCAAAATGCTTGAGTCGGTATTAGTACGTATCTTATCATTATATTGGTCACAATGCTAGATTTGATCAAATTTGTTCTTTTATTCAGAAGAAGTTCGACATAGGGGATGATCCAAAAAGAATGAAGTTGTTAATGAAGGAAATGGGAAAAAAATGAAGGGACTACCGATCTGAATTAAGGAAGGACTATTACGATATACATGAGACAGATGAGGAACGACTTCAAAATTGACCACCATTTGTAAGAGAAAAAGATTGTAAATGGTTGGTAGAAAAATATTGGGGAATGTCAAAGGTTCATGTATGTACCTAAGCCTTGAGATAATAATTTGCACTGTGATAGTAAATGTTCTTCAAACATGACGAATTTAGGATGGGACTAGAAAAAACCAATTTATTGTGATTATGTGTGCTATAAGTTGAATATCCAAATATGTTGCATGCATATGTTCTTGAACTCCTAAGTAATCCCATCAAATTTGAACTTACATTTGACAGTAAGAATGGATACTACTCTAATAAATATAAATAAATAAAAGAATAAATAATAAACTTACTGATCTTATTGCAGTGGATGAATGTGGAGTTGAAACTGGGGATTTTCCTGTTGCATGGACTGTCTTAACTCAGTACGTAGTTGGGTCCTTTGGGTACACGTCTTGGAGCTTATTCAAGTGTTGGAATCCAGTGAACACCTACCTTCAGGTGGTGACAGTCATAAAAAAACAGTTGCTCAAGCTTGGGTAAGGCTCCTTTCTTTTTTGCCAATTCAGTGATGTGGTCTAAGCTCACGAGTTTTAAGCATTTGAGCTGTTGAAAACTATTGCGAGAGATAACCATCTTGGTTTCAAAATAGGCATTTTTCCAACAATTTGAGGACCTCAAGTTTCTCAAATTCACCTAGTAATGGCATTGGATCTTCTCAAGTTTGGTCTCAGTTAAGGTGAGCTTGATGAAGTTTGGCGAAAATTTGTGAGGAAGAATAATTAGTGGTGGGAAATCAGTTGCACCTACTAATTTGAGTGTATGAAGCTTTTTCAACAGTACCAAATTGTCGGATAAAGAATTTAAGTAGCCTTTAACCATAATACCCAGTTTGAGCAGATTGGGTAGCCTTCTCAAGACTTCCATGGTGCAACTTTCAACAGATACGGTGGACAACGTCGGAAGATGTTTTAATGAATAGGGGACATCTTCATGATTCCTAATCCCGTCATGGGGAGGTGGTGAAGTTATTGCTGGCACTGGCTTTGAATGTGAAGATGATGATGATGATGGTAGAGGCCTTGATGGTGGTGGTGGTGTTAGTGCTGGTTGTGGCCATGACTGCTGTCACGCCCCGACCCGCCACGGGAATCGCAGCGTGCCGATGCGTGAACTAACACCTACACAGGCGGATCGTAACCGGCCACAACATCATAATATAACACATTCTTGATACGATAAACAAACGAAAATAAAACTACGCTAAAGTTTGAACAAAATAAATATATATTTGATTCGCCCCGCCAGAGTCATAGCGACAAAACCAGTATACAAACATCTAGTTTAACAATATAGTACATCTGAAATACAGAGAAAGCAAAACATATCCGTACAGGGTGGACACAACCAAAAAGCACAAAACGCTCCTACAACGAAAACCGGGGCCTACGCGCCACGATCAGCAGGAACTCCAACACTGCCTGCACTCCAATAGAAGCACACCCCTTGCGGGGTCAGCAAAGCACAAAGCTAGCTGGTGCGAGCGAACTAAATACAAATAACAGAATAATAAACAAGGAAAATTCACGCCACACAACAATGAATAAGCAACAAGTTCTAAAGTCTAAATCACACCGTGTCTCTAAGAATAATGTTTCTAAGTTCAAGCAACAACACAAACATTTTAGATTCAACCATAACTACCAGTTTACGATATATGTCAATCATTACACACGATTCAAACAGGGTAAATATCAAGCAATGGAAATAAAACAATCTCATAATTCTTCCTAGCCTCCTAGGTATAGCAATCAAGTTGAAATCAGAAATCCTGTAAAATCCTGTATAAGTGTCTCATATCGTAGGTATCCGCATACCCTACGAATGTGTCTCACCCAGACACATCCCACAACGTGCACCAGTACCACTTCGGGCTTGTTTGTATCCTAATGGGGTGCCATCTGCCAGGATACAAACTCAAACGTCCCGAACGACTAGCCTAACACGGCCAACCTAACATAATCAAAATCAAGCGCGCTGGGAGGGAAAGCGAGTAATCTCCAAAGCACGTCCTCCGGGACCCGTCCTACTGCACTCTATAGTGGCAAGTGCGTGCGGGAGCTCACCGCACCTCAGCAAGCTTGCCACATGCAGTAGCGTCCACAATGTCAGGTGCGAGTCATCTCAAGCACCATCCAACTCACGATGCGAGCAAGCTCCTAAGCATCGGCACAACAGGCATTATAGCGGGGTAAAGACACTTATACTACTATCCACATGCACAAATGACGAGTCTGTGCATAACCAAATGTACAAGCGTGCAATCATAAATAATTCGGCAATTTTTTTTATAAAACCACGACTATGCCAGGGTCCCAACATGACCCAATTCACCACAATAAATTTACTCGAGTCGCTTATCATACATGCTCAAGACTCGAAAATCCACGGTAACATGATAGGCTATGCAAACTAGATAACAAAGCATACCAGTCTCATGTCATTACACCAAAGCCTAATCACACCAAAATTACTATTCGATTTCATTCAAGTATATCATGTTTTCCGAAAATTCAATGCATAATTCATTCACACACAACTAACACAATCCTCGAAATATCTGAAAACTCCGAATTTTCGGATCTGAATTCAATTCTATACAATTGACGGTATAATGTAAAAATTCCATTCAGGATTTCAAATACTTATTTCTTAAAATAAAAATTATAGTTCCACTCACCTGGCGGAATGGATTTTCAAAACCCAATTCCTACCGGTCGAAGCTCCAAACACGCAAAACCACAAATGCGAGACCACGAAAATTCTAAAACTGCAAGGCGGACTCGAAAATGAGTAAACTAGCCGAAAACTGAAATAAATAAATAAATACAAGCGGCGCGTGACTGAAAGGAAAACTTACAGGCACTAAAAATTCGGCAACCACCCCGCCGAAACCCAAAGTGGGGTGAAAACGTGCCGAAACCCTCCCTACACCAGTCTGATCGCTACCAAACTGCACCACAGCCCGTAAAAGAGTCTAAGGACACTCAGAGTCACGAAAATGAGGCTCACCCACGCACTCAAAGCCCGGTTTCACGCCGAGGAACCCTCCAAACAAACATGCACCCTGATTTTTTGAAAAAAAATTTGGCCAACCACAAAACAGTCCTGCATGTCGGTTCTAAGGGCTCCCAAGGATGCCACCAAGGCCCTAACACGGCTGATCGGAGCTAAAAACCCGATCAAACCCCAAACTCAAATGAAAACTGATTTTTTTTTTTTTTTTTTTTGAAAAAAGCAACTGAGAAATAAATAGGGGGAAGAGAGAACGAACCGAGGAGGAGGAGGAGGTGAGATTGGGGAAGAGAATCCACCAAAAACCGCCGAGAAATCGCTGTAGAAATGGCGAGGAGCTCGCTGCTGGACGAAAGGAAAACCAAAAAAAGAAAGAAAAGAAAGAGAAGAAGAAAGGGGGGAGGGGAGGGGTCGTTCTGTTTTAAAGGGGTGGGTGGCTATGTGCCCCCACCACCTTTGCTAAGTACACCCCACTTTAAAAAAACTTTTTTTTTTTTGAAAAACCGCAGGTCTCACAACTGCGAAGATGAAAAAGGCGGAGTTAATAATTGTAGTGGTTGTGGTTGTTTTGCTGGTTGGGGTTGGGTTTGTGAATCTGAAGATAATGATGGTATTTGCGGCAGTCTCAGTGTTGGATATGTTGCATGCATCTGGAGGGTAATGAATATCCAAATGAATGTGAGCCTGATCCATTTGGTAGAAATTCAAGAGAACCTAGTTTAGATTATGGCTAAGTAAATGAAACTTGAACATAAGCAACATATAGTTTCCCTACCACTATGTTAATATTAGGTAAATAAACTTAAACTATAGATTGTTGTAGTGACATGTTGATTAGGTCTATGAATTGGGATTGGATTATAAGGTGCCTCCAAGTCCTTTTTTTATCGTTTCATGATTAGATTGCAAGTGCCATCGATCGAGTTTTAGTATTACATTCTGCCATAACATTGAGGGAAGATGCGGATTTTGCCCTGCCGTTGGAACCATTTTTAAGTATTATTGTGAAACTTGGAGAATGCATTATTTCCTTTGTTTGGGAGCATGAAACAGTTGGGAAAGCTGCTGTTTGGTATCTGGACGATGAAAGGTCTTGACTGTGTGCTGATTCAGTCAGTTTTATGGTGGTGTTTTCCGGGGATTGGGACTGTTTTCTTTGTATAGATTACTGCTTATCTGTTTTATAGTTTGCAGGGCTGAATACAGGGTTAACAGATTGGGTTTTCCCCTGTTTTTACAATGCGCGAGACAGAGTATAGTCAAGGCTCTGTTTCTGCATGTCTGGCTGCTGAGACAGGGGACAGTGTGCTGTTTTTTCTGCATTTTTGCACACTGGAACAGGCTTTAGTCAGTGCTTGAGGACCACTTAGTTCTAAATGGAGTGGAAATTTGTGAATTGGGGATGATTTGTTTTTTTTTTTTTTTTTTACATCTAAAGCAGAAGATGGGAGGTGGAGGAAGAGAGAAGAAAGAAGAAAAGAAGGAAAAGAAACGTAAGAGCTTGTTAATTATTTGATTATAATTAGACGAAAGTGTTGTAATTGGATACAAGTGGCAGCAACTAACCTAGTTTTGTTTATAATTATGTGCACTCATAAGAACTTCAAACATAAATCAACCTGCAAAGAACTAAATTTTCATGACTTCACTGAGGGGCTTTAGAAAAGCCTCATTCAGCAACTAACTAAGGCCAACAATTAAATCTTATAACTATTCTTAAGCCAAAAGTTAACTGTAAATGTAGATACATAGATAATAGGTATTTCAAATGTCTTGAAAACAACAAGAAATACTTACATATCCAACCAAAACCGCATGGATCAAAAAACTTTCACAACTCCAAAACACACAAACACAAACACTCTCTTTTATTATTATCTAGGAGACTTCTAATTGGATCAAAATTTCACATCCATGCATTTAGGAGATAAGGATGACAATTGTTTTTGCCTTAGCTGCAGCCTCGTTATCAACATTGACAGTGAGAACCCCATATCTGTAAACAATTCTAAGCAACACCTATTTTTTGCTATCATATCCACACACAAAATTTCAAAGTAGAATATGAATTTCCTTTCATTCCCGCTGACTTCAATTTTTGTCTGTTTCTCATTTGTTCATCTCTTTTCATCCGCAAACAGAAAATCAAGCAAGATCTGAAATATTAAGCGCAAAATTTAGGTTTTTCTTTTTTCAATACTCGCATGTGTCATCATACTTACGATAACATTGGGGTTCAATTTTTAAAAAGAATCTCATTTCCTAATTAGATTACATCAAACCTTTCCCTAAATATCATTTCATGCAAGAATAATCAAATCAAACGTATCCCTTTTGTGATTTTGAATATAAATTTGTTTCAGTAGTTGATTTATGTCTGCGAACTCTGTCGTGACTTCCCTTTAAAGTGCTCCAAATCTAAAGAAAAAAAAAGCGAAAACTATATTTGAATACACGTTCAATAAAAAAATAGTCTTTGGTTGTAGGGTTTTCTTTTCTTTTCCTTAGAGGTTCGCCATTATAAATCATCAACAATTTTTACATTATGCATACTTCATTTTTGACATGGTTTTCCAAATATGCTTTTAATAAATTCATGAATTGTGTGATAAAAATAAAGACAGACGTGACATACAACTAATGCTTCATTGTGCAGGCAGAAAATCCTTTGTCGTAATTGAGAATGAAGAGGTTAAGCACACAATGTTTGAGATTTTGGGTTTGAATATCAACTTAGTAGAAATATAGTTACTCATTTGTGTACGTTTTCTATTGTTGCCAGATGAAAAGGACAAGAGTTCTCCCCTCTTGTATTAGGATGTTTAAGCTTGTGTATACAAACAAAGATGAATCATATTCAGATGTATTCACTCAAAGAAAGGCGGTAAATTTTTTTTTTCCAATTTAAAATTGTTGGTATCCATTACCATTTATAATCCATATGTGCTTCTAAATGTAGGAAGAGATACAAAATCTTACCGTGGAATGAGATGAGGGATTACACTCCATAGATGACGACCACATTTTCGCTTAAGTATTCAGGTCAGACAAACCTGGACGTGTACATTGTAAGGGACATGGGGTCACGCCAACATCTAAAAACGGCATGAGTAGTCGCTTTGGATCTCTAGCTGCAGAAGAAGCAAGGCGAGAGATTGAGATTGCAAGGAAAGAGGTTGCGGGAGCAAATAAAGAGTTGGCAGACTACAAGAAAGTGGCCGGTGATGAAATGAATAAAATGAAGGATGATATGGCTATGATGATGCAAACATTGAGGAGTCTGTCTGATCAAAACAATGGTGGATTTGAGACACATTAGCGGTGAGTTTTTTAAAGTGATAATAACTAGGATGTGTTGTATGCCATCAGTGATAATAGTTGTTTTCATATTTGATTCCTATTTGTTGTTTTTTCCTATAATAATTTTGAGTATTGCTATTGAAATTTCCATGGTTAATTAGCTAGAGAGCTGCAAAGCTTCAACTAAGTTTTGGTTCAACTTCACTAGTATAATTGTTAATTTTATTACTTGTTGTCTACATGTTTGAAGTGGTTGACGATGTGCTGTACTTGGATGTATATTTATCTGGATGCAGGGCTCACTTATGTTGATTTTTCTTACATGGTGGTTAAGACAGAGGATCCTATTTTGTTTTTAACTTTTTTGGACTAGTCGTGCTGTCATAAGAGAATGTGGTATATGTTCTTCTTACAAGCTTTCCATGGTTGAACATATTGTTTTACCTATAAATATATTAAAGGGTTATGTTATTTGTGTTGTTATTTTATTTGTTATATATTTCTTTGAATTTTATGTTGTTGATAGGGTTGGCAATGAGTCGAAGATGGGTTCATGGATGATTTGCATTGGCAATAAGTTATAAATTTAATGCTATCAATGTATTTATTTTAGTTGGAATCAACATTTTTATTAATGCAGGTTGAGCCGCCTCTAACTGAATTTTGTTTATGCAGGTTTGTTAACATACCCGGCACTTTCGAAGCGTCGCAAATAAGTTCAAATAAATTGTTGCCAGAGCTTCAAAGCGCCATTAAAAAGTTATGTAATCCGGCGTTTGTATTCAAAATAGAATTGACATATGCATTTGTTTATCGACACTTATATAAGCTATTACGACGGTTTAGAAAGCGTCGTCAATGTATCTTTTTTACTAGCACTTTACTTAAAGCGCCGTTAATACTTTGGCGGCACATACTATTTCAGGCGCTTGCGAAAATGTCGGCAGTGAACTAAACCGACACATTTATATCTATGTCCGCGCTTTTAGAAGCGCCGCTTAAAACAAATCTGTTGTAGTGGGATTTTAGAGTACCATTGTTGATGAGAAGTAGAAGAAGCCAAGACGTGATGGGTGCCACTAAATTTAGCCGCCAAAACACAAAAAGAATTTTGCCATTATAAAAATAAAAATTACAACAAAATATGTTAAATAAAATTGTAAATAGAACTGATACCATGTAGGAATTAGAAGTAGGATGGGTTGGTGAGAAGAGTAGCTTGAATGAAGTTGCAGAGTTTGAAGGCTCTTCTGATTTGGAAAATGTAGAGATTGTAGTGATGTTTGTTTTCGGAAAAAAAATAATATGTGACTCAGTATGAATGTGTTTCATAACAACAAACTAAACAAAAATAAAGAATGTTAGATTGGGTTTGATTTTTAACTTACTGATAGTGTCTCCAACACAGACATAAGGGCTTTTCTTTTCCTTCAGCGTGAACATGGTGATGGTGAGAGAGGGGGCAAAGGAGATGGCAGGACACCGTTGGATCTCCTTTTGATCTGTCCAATAATCGTCTACCATTGGATGGATTTTGGAGTTAGCATGTGACTTGCACATGTCATTTAATCAAGGGTATTTGTGGGCTTTACGAGATTTTAAACGATTAAGGAAAGTTAACGTATTTGACTAGTATTGACCGGGAAGGTCAACATGAGTTTGATAGTTAGACTCAATTAGTTTTCAAAATGGGGTCAGACTCTATTAGAATAAACTAGTGAGTGTCAAAGTTAAAAAAAACCTTATTATTACTGTTACTGTTATTGAGTCCTCATGGTACTATTGTATCTGCCGATCTTAGAACAAGCTCTTACCGACTCTCCATTACTGAGTGGGATTACGGGTAGGTTGCTATAATTGCATATTTGAATCATGAAACCATCTGGATCATGGAAGAACAATTGATCCACATTAATATCTCATTCGACAATTGTCCCTTCCTCATATTTTATTCCCAGAAGAGTTTGGCTACTCCTCCAAACCCAGATACCATCATCAAACAAAAAACCAACAACCAACAAAAATATGGGGCAAACAAAAAACCAACAACCGATGTTGCAGAAAACCTATAGATGGATTTTCTTTTCATCCTCCGATCACGCTTCTTCTTCATCTCTGAAACATGAGGAATTAGACAGAGAATTCACAATGATTCCAATAAAAACTGCGGAATCCCTTGATGAGTTTCAGTAAAGATCAACCTTTGTGCATAGACAAGTCCCATATATACAAATAAAATAATTTTTTACCGTATGGTTCGGTCCGATATTTCAGTATTCCAAAACTCGGAACCGGAACCATAACAGGACCGAGTTGATTCGGTACCGGAACCGAAATAGTAAAACCAATACGGTATTGGGTCGGTATGGCACAAATTCATTTTGATTTCGGTTTTTACAAAATATTTTTCTAAAGAAAGTAGATCCCGAAATTCTAGCTATTCTTTTAATCCCAGTTTGTATTATTAATTCT
The DNA here is from genome assembly GCA_963556465.1 of Berberis vulgaris. Classification (NCBI taxonomy): domain Eukaryota; kingdom Viridiplantae; phylum Streptophyta; class Magnoliopsida; order Ranunculales; family Berberidaceae; genus Berberis; species Berberis vulgaris. The sequence goes on along the minus strand of OY747128.1, from coordinate 82,930,063 downwards.
TTTAAGCAAAATTCTAGATGTCGAGGAAATGAGCGAGGAAACCAGCGAGGGAAGTGAGGTGGAGGAGGGGGAACCGTTCACCCCCCTTGGGATGCGTGCAAAAAAAACAACGGCTCGCATCCCGAGGGGGTGAACGGTTCCCCCCCTCCACCTCACTTCCCTCGCTGGTTTCCTCGCTCATTTTAGAATAACTCTTCTTTTAATTACATGCCAAACTATGCTTCAGATGCAAATACCTTTTTTTTTTTTTAAATGCGCAACTTGAATCAGCAAAGAACTATTTGAGTTTTTTTTTTCTCGTCACTAAAAAGCTTTCGTACTTTTTGTTATTAAAGCTTTGGTTGTGTTGGATAGTAAAATATACGGTGTACAAATGAGGCTAATCAACTGACAATTTTTTTTTTTTTGGTTGTTCTTTCCTCTTTTCATTTAGAGCTTTGCCAGGGAGCGAGGGAAAGGAGCGACCCATCCTCCTTGAGAGGAGTGCATCGTCTTGGAGATGCACACTGACACTCATCTCGAGGAGAATGGGTGGTCAACCCCTAGAATTTTCGTTTCATTTATGAACTTAACAAGTTATTTATCCAAGATGTTTCTAGAAGCTAATTTGTGAGCCGATGATTTGGTTTTCAAGAGTAAGCACATAATGAATTTATTATTAACATTGGTGTTTTATTCTGTACTTCTCATTTTATTCATACTTTCTGTTATTTAAGCTTTGGCCATGTTGATTAAAGTTCAAGTTATGATAACGAGCATGTATTCCTAGTGATGCTTGTAATGTAATCAATGCATTCAATCCTTGTGTTTTGCTTTTGTCAAAAAATATCCAACTAACAAATATAAGACACTAAAAAGCTATACAATTTTAGTGAGGTGGGTATCTTTCATGTATCTGCGTTGAGTTACTTAGTGTTCTATTTTACAATATTTTTTAGTTTATGTTGTTCTAATGCCATTAGCTTTAATCTTATTTTATCACGGTCTAAAATATTTAAGAGGACATTTTTTATTTGGTAAATATCTACCAAATGAAAGTATATTCAAGAAATATTTTCATAGTTTTTTAAATTATTATTATATATTTTTAACTTAGGGTGTGTTTGATTTCAAGGAATATTTGTCATGAAAAATTACAAAAAGAAAAAAGAAAAAAGATATAAGAGAGGAAGTGGAAAAAATTTCTTCATCTTGAGGTTGAAGATGACTCTATTTTTGGCAAAAAAATTTCTTAACCCCCTCCCGAAGAACATAGGCCCATACCATCTAGTTATAGTATACTTCTCAAACTAAATTCCATTGAATTTATGATAATACCGAACACGAACACTAAAGGTACCTCCTCTGGGACTACTTTTATTTTCCTTAAAACTTTCAAAGTTCCTTCTGAGACAAACTGTCCGTGTGATAGGGTACGTTGGTACTTTAAAGACCACAAACCTTCCTTCGATGCTTTCCATATGCTCAATAATACCAACCATGAACAACGTTAAATACTAAGTTGAGGAAAACCCATGACAAAATAATTGTACCCAAGGAAAACCCTAAGCATACCTAGCCAAGCAACATTTCGTAAAGAAATGGTCCAAATATTAATTCCAAACCTCCATCAGGCTATACCTTTGCCACCAATTTTTAATCTAACTCCCTTTTTTTTTTGTCCCTTCCTTCTAAAAGCTAATATATACACTACCCCAATTTGTACTTTCAATGAGGTCCTCAACTTCTCTTGGACCGGCCAATATTCTCAACCAAGTTCCCTCTCGTTCATATCACCAAAGTAAAGCTATTTTCCTAAATATTGTCAATTCCAAGCTATCATATTCGAACTATCTCAATCATCGACTATGCTTCATCGACAATATTATTATTATTTTTTTTAATATTTTACTATACTCAATTACCATTTAATAATCTAATTAGAAACGGTTCTAGTTTTGGACAGAAATAAACCAGAATCTCCTAAGTGGCCCCATCAAAATTGTCCAATGATGGCAAGCAAAAGGAGACTAGTAGGCCCATACCCAAACTTACCAAACAAATGGAATATGTTCCCAAAGTGGAATTTTACTGAGTAGGTAAGAAAGTTTGACAGAAACTAGAAACTGTAAAAAAGTTTCCCACTTCAGATAACAGTTAATAAATAAGATTCCCCAAATTTGAAGAACACTCATCGCGGTGATCTCAGATTCACAAATACGGTTGCTTGACAGCGCCAAACTTTCCTCTTCTCTGTACATAAAACCGATCAATTGGAGACGAAGAGCCACTCATTTACTCTGGTTCTGTTTGGGGTAACCAAGCTGTGAGTTAGGAGTCAAACCCAGTGTTTGATTTGGCGAGTTTTTTGTTGATTTGGGAGTTCTAATCACCTTGTTTGGATTTGAACTCTGTGTTGTGTTTGTGTTTGATTGGGTGTTGTTTTAGTTTTTGGTTCTGTGAGTGTACAGTGGAAGGAAGTTTGGTCTCTGGGGTTGGAGAAAGTTGTGAACTTTAGCAGATTTAGAGTGAATTTTGTGGTGAACTTTGGTTTCTAGGGTTTGGGGTGGATTGATTTGTGGTGGGGTTGTTGAATTTTAAGGGTATTTGAGTGAATTGGGTGTTAATTTGGGGGGAGTTGGATTGGGAAGGTAGAGGGGATAAGGGGGAGAGAGGGGAAATGAAAGGGGAAGGTGTGAGAAGATTGGAGGGACAATGACTGGAGGGTCGTTGGGTCAGCGTACATCGAGTTATGGATCACTGCAACAGCATATTCAGAACGGTGGGAGTGGGCTGGTGCCAATTCAGATATTGGCCCCTGTTGTGCGAAAATCACCGTCGAAGATGCTCTTGGCTGGTTCAAGAGAGAAGGAGAGACTTCTGCACCGGATTTTTAAACTTGCGGGTCGAAAGAGTTTCGGGATGTTGTTCGTGGTGGTGTTTTGTTTAGTCATTTGCTTGTCCCTTGTAACTAGCACTAGTAAAGGTTTGCTTCTCAACTTGATATTGCCTCAGAATATTTTGTTTTACTTAGAAACTTCATTGATTGTTTATCTAAGATTCATTCCTTTGTATTGCCTTTGAATATTGTGTTTACTTTGGAAACTTTATTGATTGTTTAACTAAGATTGATACATTTGTATTGCCTTTGAATATTGCGTGTACTTTGGAAGCTTCATTGATTGTGTAACTAAGATTGGTCGTTTGTATTGCCTTTGAATATTGAGTTTTGTTTAGATGTTTTGAAACTTCATTTATTGTTTAACTGAGATTACTATACATTTGTATTGCTTTTGAATATTTTGTATTTTGTTTAGAAGTTTAACTAAGAGTGATGCATTTGTATTTCCTTTGAGTACTGTGTTGTAAGTTCACATCTATTGTTTACCATCATGGTAGGTACTGAGTTGTCTAAAGTCAATACTGGTATCCTTAGATTATTTTTGTTTGATAATAACTATACTTGAACTATTGATTTAAACTGCCCTTGTTGACAGTTTGGTACCAGGCGAGGATAACTCAAGCCTATTATATCAACCACCCACATGTATCACTCAGTGAGTACCCTATTGTTAATTAAAAGTGTATTATTTTTTAGGTTTGCTATTTTGTTTCAACTGTCTGTGAGGATGCAAAATTTGGTAATTTGGATCCTCTAGTTATTACCTATTTTTAAGCCTAGAAAACATTCTTAGCGGAACCATATTAAATGATACTTGTGATTTCGACTGACCACTATGATATCATTGCTCGGTCCAAATCTATGATGGAGATTCATGACCAAATAATATTCTGTTCTATGTTGGTAGTTATTTGTTGTCATTAGATTATGTTAAGTTTGTTCAACAAATCAAAATCTTCAACAGTTTTTGTTTCAGAAGATATTCCACTGGATAGTGTTGATGCAAGTCATGCGAATCTCCGACGCAACATGCTCAATGATAGCATATCATCAGAAAATCCAGAAATTTCTATTATCACTGGAGATCAAAACAAGAACAACACTGTTATTGTACCAAATGTCACAGGCACAATAGTGATTCCTACAACTAAGCCGCTGCTCCTGCCTCCGGCTACTATTCTTCCAAGCCATCCATGTTATAATTTTGCTTTTCCACCACCTCCAGCAGATAGAAAGCGGACTGGCCCTCGCCGTAAGTTTTTGTTGGATGTCCACGTGAATAATTTTTTAGTTTATGGTTATGTGTTACAAGTTTATGACATAGAGGTGGTATTTGTTTTGATACATGTAATTTTGTTATTATCATTATTACTAAAGAGCTTTTTGTTATTATTGTTTTTTCAGCATGCCCAGTATGTTACCTTCCTGTTGAGCAGGCCATTCTTGCAATGCCAAGTTCTCCATCGACATCTCCAGTCCTTACGAATTTGACTTATGTTCATGATGAAAATCCAATAAGAACTGAACCATTTGGAGGCTCTGATTTTGGTGGTTATCCTTCTCTAAAGGAAAGGAATGATTCGTATGATATAAAGGAGTCAATGGATGTGCATTGTGGGTATGATTAATTTTATTTCTCATCATTTTGTAACTGCAACAAGTTCTTATCCTAAATAGTTGATGCACTAAAAGTATCTACTTCAAGTGTCCATATATTAATCTTTTCAAGAAACAAAAAATGAAAATACTCATATCCTGATTGCTACTTATTCCATTTCTTAATCTTCTTTTTCTTCCTGCCTTTGTTTTGTTTTTTTTTTTTTTTTTTTTGAGTAGCTTTGTTAGAGGAAGTAAACCTGGTCGCCGGACTGGATTTGACATTGATGATACCGATCTTTTTGAGATGGAGCAATGCCATGGGATAGTTGTGGCATCAGCCATATTTGGTACTGTTGGCATATTATCCACCTGCTTATGTTGTTTTTGGTCTAAGTTGCTGTTTTGCCATTTCTAAAGACTGTATTCTTCCCCAGGTAATTATGATGTAATACAACAACCAAAAAATATTAGTGAAGCTGCAAAGCAGAATGTTTGCTTCTACATGTTTGTGGATGAAGAAACAGAAGCATATATGAAGAACTCTAGTATACTGGACGATAGAAGAAAAGTAGGATTATGGAGAATTGTTGTTGTTCAAAACCTTCCCTATACTGATGCAAGACGGAATGGAAAGGTAGTGTATCTTGTTTTAGCTGTGTCAGTTCTTTTACTAAAAAGGAAAGTTACCACTGTCGAGCACGGTGCTAAATTTGTAAGTAGACAAAATAATTACCAAAATCTCATTTTCAACTTGAAGTCTAGCCTAAGAATGACATTTGGAATTTAATTATTATTTTGCTTTGACCATTGTGTTTTATTCTTCTCTTCATGCATTTTTGGTGGAACCCCAATTGAAACGTCCTTCTTCTTCTGCTTTTGAACAGTAATAGTTCACACATGCAGATTTTCTTCAAGGTCCAACATAACCATCAATTTTTATTTTATTTTAGTGTGATTGTCACATGGTAGTTACTTGTTACAACATTGTCTGGAAGCTGGAAATTCTTCTTGTCTTGACATTGAATGTATTTGTCTAGTGTTCGATCTATAAAAGATCTGAAATTGTTTTTTGCAGTGGTCAACCTGCGACAAGGAAAATATATAATGAGTATCCTTTCTTTTACTTCCATAATGCACATTTATTTTAAATATCCACTAGTGTTTCAAAGGATCACTGCCCCCTAGATCTTGAACCTGGATTGTGTGACCCAAAACAGGATTGTAAGGCTCTCTCGTATATCCTATTGTCACTTCACTTGCTCTCCCTTTCTTTTCAAACTGTTGAAACTTAATTTCTGTACTATTGGTAAATAAGTAATTACTGCAAGATGTCATTTGCTGTGGACCACTTTGATTCAGTGAGTTGATATTATCAATTAAACAATGTTTCTTGACTTGGAAGCTCTGGATAAACAAAGTGGAGATTATTATTTCAAATGATTTTTAATGAAACTTTATCTATGGCAGGTGCCAAAGCTTTTGCTTCATAGAATTTTTTCCAATGCACATTATTCTTTATGGATTGATGGAAAGCTTCAGCTTGTTGGGGATCCATATCAAATTCTTGAGAGGTATGATATGTCTGCCTTCTTTGACTTCTGTGTTTGTGAATGTACATAAATATGAGGTAGAGCACTGAAACTTAAGTAAAGGATCTCAAATTCCTTTTTTTTAGTTGTGATACTTTCCTGGTCATCTTGTTATCTTCTATATACAAGGGCAAATTACCCTTATAGATCTTTATCCAAGGAGTGTAGGGATAACCATGTTAAGCATAGCATCTTCTAATTGAATCCAAGACTTCGATAAAACAGTAAAAGCTGTTCTATGCCATCTCAAATATGTAACTCTGCCTCTTGTCACTTGCTGGGTTGATCTGGGTTCAAACTTGTACAACCATAATAATGTATGTGTGTTCCTTACTATCTAGACTTATTCTTTCTTATGATGCTAAATCAAACAATTATTTGTCTTTTGGGAACCGTGAACTTGCTTTTATAGCATATATCATTCTAAGAAATCATCAAATAGATAGAGATAACACAGTAAGGACGGTGAGACAAATGTCTATACAAGTAGAGCCTGAAGTATGCACCATGGATATTCTTACTAGTTGCTAATGTAACTGCAATTGGATTTACATATGCATCTAAAGCACACCCAAATTTCTCTAGCTGAAAGAGGTGCTTACTTACTGAAGAGGAAAATAGAACCTAGTTTCTAAATAAATGCAACACAGAAGCTTCTGAATCCAAAAGCCAAAAAAGAGCAAGAAAATAAATCTTGGCATAACAGGTCAACTCAGAGAAGATGGTCAACTGATTACCATTTGATTTACATGTGTAGTGAAAATTTGTTACCATCAACTGATGTTTTGTCATTAGCTGTGAGAATTTTACTCGAGGAGGCCATCCAAGCAAAGAATTAGGTTTTAGAAATCGATGATAAAACTCCAAATCTCCAACTACCATATAAAAGTGAGTGATTATACATTCCCCTTCTGAAGGCATTGCATCCAGTGTGGTTAAACTCTATTTTGTTCTGTATACCTCTACCAGGGATGCTCCATTCCTATCACCCCTTTTCGTTGAGTGTTGATCGGATATGGCCCAAAATTCCATGATTATCCAAATTCCAAAGCATATTAGAAAATGTTATGGGTACTGTCAAATTTCCTGATATTTATGAAAATATAGATAATTTGGACATAATATGCCCATAATACCTCTGCAAAACGAGAGGTGTTTTCCCATTGATTCAGCAATTCAGCATTTGGTGACATTAAGTAGTTTGTTAATATTCAGATTCTTGTGGAGAAATGGTGCAACCTTTGCAATCTCTCGGCACTACAAACGCTTTGATGTGTTTGACGAGGCAGAGGCTAATAAAGCTGCTGGGAAATACGAGAATGCATCGATTGATTTCCAGGTTGAATTTTATAAGAGAGAGGGTCTGATTCCATATTCTGAAGCTAAACTACCGATCACCAGCGGTAGGTTCCTATTTCTTTGTCTGCTTTTCTGTTTGGTTTTATATTTTACAATGTCGAATTGAGTTCTCTTCTGTCTCGGGGTCTCTACAGATGTTCCTGAAGGTTGTGTTATCATAAAAGAGCATATTCCTATTACCAACCTATTTACCTGTCTATGGTTCAACGAAGTTGATCGTTTTACTTCAAGGGACCAGATCAGCTTTTCAACTGTAAGGGACAAGATAATGTCAAAAGTGAATTGGAGCGTGAACATGTTTTTGGATTGCGAAAGGAGGAACTTTGTGGTTCAGGTACTTGTCTATTTTCAGTTTATGGTTTCATTACTCGACACTAAATTGGTCGTGAAGCGGGATCAGTTGTAATATCACCAACCTTGTTTTCCTTTGCATCCTAAGAGAAAACAATGTTGTTTTTCCCATTTAAATTGTATATGGTATTGTCAACCTTAAAATGCTCGTTTATGAACTCTTTAGGTCAGTATGAAGGGGCTCAATTCTTTGTTTTTTAGTTTATTTTATTTTTTTACTGTAGAAATTCAACTCAAATTTATAGCACCTCGATGGATTTCTCCCAATGAGATTTTTATTTATTTATTTATTTTATTTTTTAATTGTTTTTAGGATGAAGTCTTTGCTATTTAGAACGCTCACACCCATCCATTTTCGGAAATTTCAATCCCATCAAAGTCTTCAAGGTGAAATTGAATGGTTGAAATATACTAAATGATGGTGAGAGATCATCCTCTCTCTCACACACACATGTGTGTGCATGTGTGTGTGTAAGTCGAAAATTGAGTTTGGCTCCTTGATCCCATACCCTTTTTTTCTCGCTCCTTTTTTTTAATAAATTTATATGTAAATGAAATACTATTTTATAGAAGACTTAAAATTCTTCACAATTTATGCATATTGCACCCTTTTGTTTCCTTTAATACGAAAACATCTGTAGATTATGAAATGATAGGCAACTTTGGTCTACTGATAGTTGAGGACGTAATTTGTTTGTATGCTGGTCAGTGTTGGGTTTTATTTTTTTCCCTTTTATCTTTCCATCTATGTTACTTATATAGAATTTTGTATATGTGATTCGCAATGTGAAGACCTACCACAGGGATGTGTTAGAGCACATGCCTCCTTCGCCTCCACCAGTTGCTGTTGCTATTCATCCTCCACCAGTTCTGATTAAGGAACCCCTGCATAGATCATCTGCGGACACTGTCGGAAGGGTTCCAAGGACTCTGGGGAGGAAGCCTCATCCCAAACGTGGTAGAGACAGGAGAGGTTCAAGGCGTCACCGCAAAACTTCTGCTGGTATTAAGGAAGCTAGTTGGATTTCAAATATTTTTTAGTTCAATTACATTGTATTCTTCACATCCATGTCTATCATTCATTGTAGGAAATAATACTCGAGCAGAGAAGTGTATTTTCTTCAGAACAAGACAATTATTTTCTATTTGTATATATTCAATTCAAATATATATTGATCTCAACATTTTGTTGGTTGTCTCACCTAATGTTATCTTGGTTGTGATGATCATGATTTCGGATCAGGTATTATAATGTATTCATTTTGTTCTTATTATTTATTTGGTTTTTCCATGGATTGACGGATAAGGATCTGCTGACTTCTAAAACAGTGGTCTATATTGAGTAATTTATGTACGAGCAGTTCCTCATTTCCTGCCTCATCTTCTTGTCAAGTTTCAGCAGACAAACAAAAATGTACGCTTGCTGATGGCACAACCTTCATCAGTCTGTTTCATAGCGGGACTCTCAAAGAGACCAACACAAGAAGGTTACTGAATATCTTGATTCAACAAAGTTGAATGGTCAATTAACTGGTGAGGGAGCACAGAGATGCAAGAATATACAAGTAGGGGAAGTGAACATGAGCATTTTCTCCCAAGATAAACAAAGGTCTTTCACACTCGGGTCAAAATATAGTTATGGGCACACATATTGACCCCCTTAAAAAGGAAAAGATATGCAGAAATTTTGTCAAATATCGAGATAACATATCCTAGATATGAACCCATGCGTTAAGGCTTGGTATGCAATAATGCTTTTTTTATCTTAAATAAAGATGTTGGTGGTGTGTCTTAGTATTGAGATTGAGACTGACAAAAAAAATTCATAATTTATTTGTGGTAAGAAAACATCAAAAAATGTTTGAATGGCATAGTTGATCCAAATAGCAATATAGTACACTTGCATAGGAGAAAGGAAATTACTTAAACACTGAAATACCTTTTTACAGGTAAACAATTTATTGATTAATACTAAAAATAAGCAATTCAGGCCCCCAATATTATAGATTTTCAATTAGAAAATCCAAACTTTTAAGTTCTAACCCAACCTTATACTTCATCAAATCACATCTTTTGAAATATAACGCTTATGCAACTCCACCATTGTGTGGACATTCTTTTACGCCAATTTTTTTTTTCTTTAAAAACCTTACTTGGCTGCTAGGTTGTAAATACTCTGTGCATGAGGTTTTTTTTTTTTTTTTTTTTTTAATCAAATAAAAAAATAAAGATGAAGATGAAGAAAATGAAAAGAGCATTAATAACTTTAAGTGTGTCGAGAACCGAACAACTTCAAAGAGAGACAAAAGAGGTATCCAAACAGAATAATTCTAGGGAGCTTGGGTTTGCTGCCAGGGGGTGAAAATACAATTTTGCCCTCATTCTTTAAACACCTTCTCCAAAAAGGTAATTAAAGAGGGGGGCAAAATTGTATTTTTGTCCTTAGGCAGTAAACTAGGCTGCAGACCCAGACCCAGTAGAATCACTCATCCAAACAAGACAATAATTTTTTGACACAGTTTTTTTTCGACAGAGAGCGAGGTGTTAGGTTGCAGAAATTCTAACTGGTCTGGGAAAATCGACCTGATTTCCTGCCTGAGGGGGCAAATATATATTTTTGCCCCTCCTCCTTAAACACCAGCTAGAAAAACTCGTTAAGTTGTAAATACTTTGTGCAGAACAATTCTAGCTGGCCTGGGAAAACCAACATTTCCCCCCTCTTTAAACATTTTTTTTTGGAGTTTGTGTTTAAGGATGGGGGGGGGGGGGGGGGGGGGGGGGCAGCTGGAATTTCTGCTTTGTGCATGAGAGGTTTTTTTTTGGTTGCAAGTAAAAAAATTTTGATGAAGATGAAGAAGAAAGGGACATTAGTAACTTACAAGTGTGTCGACAGAGTGAGAGGTGGAGATGCATCACTTCCGTGACTTGAACATCCAAATAAATCCCTGTCTAAATAAAGCTTGAATTTTTATTAGGGTTTTATAACTCCACCTCCTCTGCCATGGCTGAAATTCCTCAATTCGATCTCAATCCCAAATAAAATCAACAAAATCACCAAAATTAAGGTCTGGGTTTTGTCCAATCTCCTCTTCCAGTCAATGGGTCCCTCTAGATTCTCGGTGATCTGTCTCCTCCACTCGGCAATTGCCGTTGCATGCGGATCTCTCATGATGTTCTACCTCAACGAGATCTCCGTTTTCGGCCACGGATCCGAGACAGCAATCAAGCTGTTGGGTTCAACACCTCACGACCAGCTCTTGATTCAGACGTCCGATTCCTTCTCGGGTTTGCTTTTGTGCGTGATTGGGGTGCTGTTGTTCATGGTGGCTTTTGTTCAAGACAGGGACTTTCAGGGGTTCTTTGCAAAAGGGTGTGTTTTGATTCATGTTTCAGCTGCTGTTTGGAGGGTCTACTTTGAGAGGAGACTGGAGGATCTTGCTAGGGATTGGCCCAGACAGGTTGTTGGTGATATCTTGTTAGGTGTTTCGTGGGTTTTCTTTCTTGTGTACTCTTGGAGGGAGAAGTACGACTGATCGAGACTCTAATGGTTCGAAAGGTTCGGAGAAATGGGTAATTGTGTTTATGTTCAAAGATGATAACTTTTTGAGGTTTTGATGTGCTGCATTGATGAATTGTTTTGTTTAATTGTGCTTTTGAGGGGTTTTGCTTGTTGGGATTAGGACTCTTTGGGGTAATGTGGTTTAGAATTGTAAGGTTTCATCATGATGGGAGTTATAGAGAAATGGAATGAAGATGAATGAATGATCAGAGCTCTAATCAAGTGGAGTGTCGGTGGGTTGGTATGTTTTGATGAATTTCCGTGTTTGGGAGTCTTTGTTGGGTTCATGTAATTGTGTCGCTTACTTTGTACATGTTTCTTGTTACAAAGAATAAAGAAGTAAATAACACTTTCATAGTATGATTTTATCTTCTATGTTTGGTTGTGTTTTCTAATGTTAGTGTGCTGGGTGATGTTGAGATTGATTTGCAAATTTTACCTGTTGAGTAATCTCAATAGATTGCAGTGGAAGCAAAGTAAAGGATTGGAACAGAGCTACTTAGACAAATAGATGTTATAGTTGTATAATTATATCAGTGAGTGCCTGGGGTTTGTTCGCGTAGAGAATTTTGTAGTTGCTTATGCAATATACACATTCTCATAGCTCATGATCTCCAAATAACCCAAATTATTTTAGATGTGATCTTCTTAGAAAATGAGGTACTAGTTGATTCTTTTAAGTAAAGCTCATTGAATTTGAGATTAAAATCTCTGTTTAGTTGTTGTAGTGAGTGTTTGTTCCCCTTGTTTGCTGTGTGCAATTGTCTTCTTTTATTGTGCTTATCGTTTGGTTCTGGAATTGGTAATGTATCTGATGACTCATTAATCTCAAGTCGGTGAAATGGAAATTATTTCATTCTTGGGACCCGCAAAATGTTAAGAATAATAACTGACTTATGTGATTCAGCTCAAGGCATGGCTGTGAAGAAATTGTAGTAGTTTGTACATGATAGGTGCCTTGTTAGTGGCAAGTTCGTGTCACATTGAATCATTTTCGGTTTCTATGATATGCCACCTTTAGAGTTCCTTCTCATTGTTTGATGTGATGCCCACCCTTTCTTAGTTCATGATGTTTCTCTCACCATCCATTTAAAGGAAGTGCTAGGTTCTAATTAATTCCTTTTGTGAAGTTGTCAACTTTGTTAAGTTCTTTTGTACTCAGTGAGATGTCAACCTAATACTTAATTTTGTTTTAAAATTATTTATTATTCGGAGCAAATTTTATTACTGGTTTGTCGCTTGAAGCTCCTAGAGGATGTCAATTTTATTTAGCTCTGATGTTTTATTTATCTTGTTCACGTGACATGGTGTTTACATAATAGTCTGGCTTGTAGTGATGGAGACCACCATATACTAGTTTGATGAAAGAAGGCATACTTTTATAAGATAGACAATTTTTGGCTCAGAAGGTATGTATGCATTGAGTTTTAATGTTGCCCCTTATTGTCTTTCTGAAGTTTTTCCATCTAGAATAATTCTATGCACCTTCTTGATGTATTGTTCTTGAGAGATTTGTCATTGTACATGTGAAAATATTTATCTTCATGCTTGCACCTAATTTGTGATGTAGTTCACTAGCTGCAGTATCACTTGAGGCGTGACGATCCCTTCGAAAAGAGAAGAAGCAACATTTGTGACCTATTGACACCTTCTGGCTTTCAAACGTTTGAGTTAGTCACTTGATTGCTTAGCTGGTGGTGGAAGAAAAGAAGACGACGCTGAAGAAGCAAATAACTTAACTGCCAGAAGGTAACATGGCACTTTATGAAAGCAATGATTTTGTAGAAAACTATTCTCCCTCTGCTGTCTCCTTTAATTTTTCTGTTTCAACTTTCAAGAGAAAACCATGATCCCTCATCTCTGCCATACCCTTCCTTTCCTTCTATCGCTGAGAGAAAGCGTGGTAGAAGGTGAATGGTCTCAAGTGGGAGAGGTGGGGCAGATTTATAACTATCTTTTCATTTCTGTCTGCTAGACATCCTTGTTCATTACTGCTCTGCAATCATGTCCCTTTCTTGTATCTGCAATTAGTTTTGGAGAAGAGCTGCGATTAACTGTTATGTACTGCTTTTCTCTATTATATTTTTGTTATGGTATTTGTTTAGATTTCTTCACTTATTCTGAAATTCATAAGTGCATTACCAAGCAATATCGCCTTGAAGATAAAAGTCACGGTTATGAATTGTGCAGTAACAGGTCATGTCTCTTCTTACAGGTGCAAACTCATAATTGATGTAATACATGTCCTCCCATTATTGCTCAACTTACTAATCTGCTTTTACAGGTTATATTACTGTTAGACTGTCAGTTATACTAATCTGCCTACGCAGTTCCATTCTTCAGACTATGAGGAGCTACATTTTCTTTCTAAATTAGTGCAACATGAAGGCTCCATTTTTCTTGGTTGATTTAGCAGGTTCAATATTAGGCCTGGAGGTTGTCATTGACTGTGGAAGATACCATCATGGACTTACAGTGTTGCTCTCCTCCACTATCAGATGATCATTAAGGATGAGTATCATGGAGATCAAAGAGCAGCAAGTCCAAAAGAAATTTAGCATGGTGAGTGAGAAATGGTAGTCAATTCAAATGAACAATTTAAAGTGTGGACCAAAGTTTGGCTAAAGAAAGGAATCTTGTTCGACTTATAGTTTTTTCTCTCTTCAAGTTAAACATGGACAAGACTTGTAAAATATGTGGTCCACTCTGAATTCTCTAATACTTGCCTTACATCTCAAAGAACTGCAGAACATGATACTTAATTCTTTGTTAGAGCATGCACGTTGGCAAGTCTAAAACATGGCAAAAGACTTTGAAAAGGGTGGTCCACTGTTTGAATTCTCTAATGCTTGCTATACATCTTGATGACTGCAAAACAGGCTGCCTAATTTCTTTGTTCAGATTGCATATTGGTAAACAGAAAGTAGGTTTGGAGGACGGCTTGACTAGCTAGTACGGAGGTTTGAGGCGTGGAATGGTCTGATGAGCTTCACTCTTTGAATAGATGAAGTTTCAAATCCGAAAGCAAATGGCTAAAAGAAACCTCTGATGAGCTTTACTCTTACATCCATTGATATCATGTTCGAACGCCAGGCGAGTTCATTGGAGTGAGATGCAGGCGTAAATGGTCCCATGGCTTCTCAGAAACTTGTACTATATGAAGTCTTTGTTCAAAGTTGGACCCTTGTGTAACTTGTAGTTTGGAGAAGAATTCAGCTTAAATTCATTCTAGAAAAACCACTCTATACACGAGAATTCAATTTCTGCAACTAACTACACATTCAAATCATACCTGACATTGCTATTGTGAATTGTGATGCAAATTCGCTGAATACACTCATTGGGTTAATGATCTCCATTTTGAAGGCCCATAATCTACAAAGCCCAGTGATAGAAACATTTGATTTCAGACCAACCAAACACACAAGGACAACCTAAAAATGGCACCTAAAAAAAAAAAAAAAATCTCAAGAGAGATCCATTGTCCAGACCCATCACCATTCGGATTGAGGGGGGCTCATGTGCACTATTCTCAAAAGATGGTGCCTTGAGTGAACACTGAAAAGGAATCTCCAATCTGGCAAGTGAAACGAGTTAATAACCAAACCAGACCCCCTTCCAAGACCCAAACAGAGAAGTCAGCTGCCTGCACAACCCAAGTCCTCCCACCCCCCGAAACCCAAACCCAAACCCAAACCCCCTCCTAAAGAAAAAATACAAAGGCACCCCCCCAATCCCAATTCAATGGTCCCAAAATTGCAGCTTTGATTTGGTCACCAATACTCATTTAAAGCAAAGAAAGAGTGGGTTCCTTTTCTGTAAAAACAAACAACCAAAACCGCCCAGCCAAAAGTGTTCAAAACTCCCTTTAAGCTGTAAAGAAATACTACTAGTGTTAGGTAGGTAAACCTTTCCCCAATGCACTCAAAACAAAAAATGGCAGAAGAAGATGATCTTCTAAAAGAAAACCCAAACACCTCCACGGCCACCACCACCACCACCACCCCACAACCACCATCTTTGTTAAGTTGGTTGATGAGCAAAAGGAGAACATGGGTATCCTTATTTGTATTGGTCTATGCACTTCTTGCATCTTTTTCATGGAACCTCCTTGGTTCCATACTAACATGGTATAATTCCACCTCTTCATCATCATCCACTTCCTCTTTCGGATGGCCGGCGCTATATGCCTCGGTCCTCCTAGGAGCTGTTTTCGGGCTCCTTTCGATGGCAGCGGCAGTCGCTGTTGCCATCCCAGCCACAGTGGTCACTTGGATCACTGTCCTAGTACTCCTGGCATTCGCGGGGAAGCCTCGGCGTGCTCTTGTGCTTGAAGGGAGGAAAATTACAGCAGATATTGTTGGATTTGTGATCAAAATTGTCATCAAAGAAGGTAACATGGTTGCTGCTGTTTGTGCTGTAATTGGGTATTTTGCTTTGATTAGAAGAGGTAGAGAAGCTGACTGACTCATTGGATTCAGATGTGTTGTTTGATGATGTTATCTGTGAAAATTGAATGAAATTGAGATCTCATGTCACAAGTTCTTAATAGCTTCGATGGTTTTGTTTCCTTACATCCTTATTTTGATAGATTTTTTTTTTTAATCTTGTTTTGGTTTTTGTTACATTTGTTTTTCTCTGTATTCTGTTGCATTGCTTACAAGTGTCATTTAGCTAACAACAATCCTTAATTCAATGCATTCTAAGTTATTAATATTTGTTTAGCTTTAGTTATGCTTAATTATAAGATATTTTTCTTGGCCAGTGATAAAAAATCATTAAATAGTGCGATATATCAACCCATAATTTTAGAACCAAAAAAATTTCTCTGACAATTTTGGATGTTTTTATCAAGTATCATGAATATGTTTAGATATATTGCAGATAGGGCCAATATTGGCACGATTTTAGATATGTTTAGATCAAATCTTTTCGTAGCCCGTTATTAGTTCGACCTAAGAAGGATTTATGAACTATTTTGTTTTCCATGTATTGCTAGGTTATTTGGGTAAACGTGGTCACCCATTCTAAACAAAACCAAGTACATATACTTCAATCAAAACCAAGTACACATAACTGTAGCAGTAGATGTACATAAATCTTTAATCTGAATCATGTCTTGTACTGTATACAGAACAAATCTTTAAGTCTTGTGAAGCTTTTTTAAGTACTCAAGTGAGACCCCAGATGGTGTATGTATCAAGTTGCAGGCTCATTTGAGTACTCGTAAAGACTACAGAGTTACTATATTGCTTCCTCAAGCAACTACATAGTTTTCAAGTACTTTTTACCAAAATCACTGTATTTTCCATTTGAATTCTTTATGTTATCATAATTAGCTGAAGACAGATATTTTTCCAGAGTGAAATCATATGAATTTTATTCAAGAGAAGGCAAAACCGCACGCATACATTAGTAATTGATGGATTCGCTGAGCGAATAGTTATCTAACAGCTAATACAATTGGCAAAACCCTTAACTTGTAGCATCTGCAAGACAGTGTCTTTCTATGCTGTTTAGTTTAACAGGTCACAAGTGAATGTTTTGATGTCGTCAGTTTCATAATTTTACTTGAGAAAAAAACTGTGATTTGGTACCAGTTCTATTATGCAAGCAGTTGAAACTAATCTGAACTCTTCTTACATCATTGCTTGAGAGAGGATTCGTTGCCGATGTTAGGTCTCTAAAGATGGTCCTCGGCAACATTTGTAGTTGTTTTTTTCTTAATCCTTTCATGTAGTCAGTCATTTCATTACTTTTTCTAACGATTCATAAACCAAAACATACCTGGGACATCATAAGTTCATCTTACAGCATGATGCAAAAACATTAGCGTGCATTAGAAACCTTTGATTTGGTTTCTGTTCTTTCTCTAAAACATTTCATATAAAAGAAGAGTGTTTACCATCACAGACCAAAAAATGGCTACAAGAAGCACTAAGTTCCACTGTCCTTTCCAGCAATACTAGAGTCAACAAAGAAGAATAGTAAAAGAAAGACTAGAAACTACAAGCACCAGCTTTTGGCATTATTAGAAATGAAAAATAGAATCAACAAGCTGAAGTAATCCCCTCTATTTGTTTTGTTTACTTTGAAGAAAACCACATAGCTTAAGCAGTTGCTGACTTCAGGTATGCAATGAGATCAGCACGTTCTTGCGGCTTCTTAAGTCCAGGGAAAACCATCTTGGTTCCAGGAATGTACTGCATACATCCAAAATGAGTAATTATGAAGAATCAGATTCTAACAATCAATTGAATGGAATCAAATTTAAAGTTCTAGCTACAAAATCTGGTTGCTCGTTATGACAAGTTCCTTTTTTTTTTTAAATTCCTGTTTGTCATTGGATCCTACATGAATATGCATCACACCGTTGCTTTGAAAATGTAGAAATGATGCTTTCTTTGGATTCAGCAAATAATCATACAATGTTGGTCCACCCCATTGTACAGCCATGTTCTTGTTTGCAGGAGAATAGGAATACCCAGGGGCTGTTCCTGACTGCCTCCCAAAGAGACCACTCAGATTTGATCCTGCAAACAGTAACAAAGTTAGCTCTACCACAACAAAAGGAATGGCAGCACACAAGTTCAAAGTTTAACTGAAAAAACTCACTAGTGCTGACATCTTCATTTGTTCCCTTTCTTGGTTCTTGTTCTGACTGAGAAGTCATTAATATGGAAGAAATCTAGTAGCGCATTGCATTCAGTTCTGATATCTAACCGCAAAACAGATCAGTTGTCACTGCAGGAGCTTTTTGATAATAAGGAAGACTGGCAGAATCAGGCGATCAGTGCCTTGCATACTCGGATTTCAGATACCTAATTCTTTACACATGAAATGTATTGTTCCCAAACCCTATTCCAGGCTATTATGGAAGAAGATGGATGTTTTTCAGCATTAAAACCTATTTGAGTTTCATAGTAGATCTCCTTTTATGCATCTTCCCTGACAAATATTCCTCCAACTTTAAGTGTACCTTGAACCTTAAAGACATTTTGTGACAAGCTAGGCTGTGTGGCAAATTGCCAATAAAAGACGCAGTTCAAAAGTTTTGCTAATAGCCTAGGTTGCTTGTTTGAGGCCAAAGAAGGGTTGAACTGAGACTCAATGACCCACTCCTAGAGTAATTGTTGCTCTCTTTAGATACCATTGACCCATTTGTGGTAACACAATCATGAGCTTTGATCAATGATCAAATGTTCATCTGAATGGGGGACAAAGAAAAGGCATATTTTTCTCATCACTTTGAGAAAGCCAGATCAGCATGGATTGATGATACAGAGAGACTGCTCTTCTTAGTTGGTCCCAAAGGTAGGGGTAGGGGTAGGGGTGGGCAAAAACCGATTTAAATTCGGTTAACCGACCGAACCGATTTTCAAATTCGGTTCGGTAACCGAACCGAACCGATTTTCAAATTCGGTTCGGTAACCGAACCGAACCGATTTTCAAATTCGGTTCGGTAACCGAACCGAACCGATTATAAACGGTTCGAAATCGATTTACGATTTTGAACCGACCGATTTATAACCGAACCGACCGATTAATTAGATATATATAAATAACTAAATAACAGGTAGGTGTCAATACCTGATTAGTGCAACAAATGCACTGCAGTACACCCTGTTGCACTGAATCATTCCCTTCTCTCAAAGTTTTCAATTTTTGGCTAAAAATTGAGTCTATAAAAAAATTGGGCCTGTAAAAAAATTGGACATGTTTTAATGAAAGTCTTTCAAATGCTTGAGCCTGAAATTTCGGCCCAACCGAACCGAACCGATCCGAAATTCGGTTCAACCGAATTCATCGATTTACAAATACAAAATTCGGTTTCGGTTTGGGTTTTGGACAAACCGAATTAAATCGGTTCGAAATCGGTTTGGGGCTCAAAACCGAACCGAACCGACATTGCCCACCCCTAGGTAGGGGTGTTAATTGGTTATTGAAAACCGACCGAACCGGCCGAACCAAATCGAAAAACCTAAACCGAGAAAAACTGAAACTGAACATTAGAAAACCAAATCGAAACGAGTTGATTTGGTTCGGTTTCGGTTTTTTTTTTCACACCTTCGAAACAACCGAACCAAACCCTTCCCCTTATCTTGTTTATAATCCCCTAACCCTCTCTCTCTTATTTAATCCCCCACCAATCCACTCTTATTTAAATTCTCACCCGATTCTAATGCACCCCACGTCCCCACCCTCTCTTTTAACTCCCACTTTCTCCTTTTCTTAATGCCCCATTCAGAGAAAGAGTTGAAAAAACCTACATTCTCTATCTTATTTAAGCCTCACCCACCTCTCCCCACCTACCCAACTTCTCTTTCTTTATTAATGTCATTTTTCTCTTTTTTAACCCTCTTTCTCTTTATCCAACAACTTGCAAGTTGAGGAGGAGAGACATAGTTTGACTCAATCTTGTTGAAGAAAACCAGATTTTCCACTTGCTTGAGCAATGGCGATGGCGACAACTTCGACACTTCTGATTTGATAAAAAAAACCTTCTTGCAAGATGAAATTACGAGACTTGTGGAATCATTATAGAAGGTTTTGGTCTTGTTCAGATCATCACATGGGTATGTGGTAGAGATATATTAAGATGCAAACAATGTAGTTATGGTTTATGGTTATAGTTTTTTGTATGATGTTATAGTATTGTGTCTATGAGAGACAAGGCAATTTTTTTTTTAATCTTATGGAATTATCAAGAGAAACATGCAAGAAAAATTTGAAAAAATTCTCTATAAATGAATAGTCGGAGCCTTGAAACTCTATGTGTTCATCTGGCATTTGTTTTTCCTTTACTGTTTTCCCTTCTATCTTTCTTTTATTTTATTTGTACTCTCTCTGTCTCTGGGTTTTTCTCCTTTGCAAACCAAGCTTCATTTCCTTCTTTCCATTCTTTTTTAGCTTTGACTTATTCCTTTTGTGCTAGAGCCAACTCGGTTGTATGTAGCAGCAAAAAATAAATAAAAGAAAAAAAAATAAAAAGGGAAATAACCGAAAATAACCGAACCGATCAGTTTGGTTATTTATTTGATAAATGTGGAAACCGAACCGAATCGAGAACTGAATTCTTGGTTTGGTTATGGTCCAACTTTGAACCGACCAAACCGATTAACACCCCTACCCGGAGGGTCTTTTGAGTTCCACTTGCAAGCGTTCTCAACCCTTGGTGTTATCTGCTTTCCTTCCATTTCACATCTAAATGAGCTTTGAACCCAGATTTCTAATGCTGTAACTGTTCTTCCATGTTTATTTGTTTTCTTGCAGGTCTCGGGCAACGTACTTTTCATCCCCCTCCACCAAGTTCCACCATTACCAACACTCCTTTCATCAAACCACCCCTTACTTAGTCCCCGAAACCATATCAATCGTCCCTCTAACCAGAATGGATAACCAAATCGATTTAATCACTGCATATAGATTCAACTATGACCTTCACCGCAGATCCTCTAACACACATCATGAGTATTTTGGAAGATCGCAATCCGGCGCATTAATGGAAACAGACTCAGAGGGTAGTCTTTTCACCCACGCATTCCAAGCTCATTTTTGCTACCATTTTCTTCAAATGCATTCAGAAAGCCAACAAAACAACATATCAATCCCCAATTACAACAAATACAATCCCCACAATTACCAGACCCCAAGGAGTCTTCAATCCCTTATTACAGTTCCATAACATGCAACCCGTCCCACCCTCCTCATCCCCAATGGAACCTCAAACCATAACCACTCCTGTAGTAACCACAAAAAATCAGACCAAACTTCACAATGAACTGTTAATTCACCAACTAGAACAACAATTGGCAAAGAATCTCACCCTACCAACACCTATGTTCGCTCCTAAACAAACTCCAGCTTTGGAGGACCCCGTACTTCGAATGGTTGTGAAAATTTTCCATCATCAACAGATTAGTAAGGAAACATTTGCAATGCGTATGGCCTTACAATGGGAAAATGAACACCCGTTTTACATAGACTTTGCCCAAAAATCGTGATACAAACAATTGCTATTACCTGGTTCAGTTCACTCACGCTGAAGATATGAAAAAAATTCTGAGAAATGGACCTTGGTTACTGTTCGGCTGGCTCATCTCGATCAAGGAATGTGAGTCGGCATTCCATGCGATCAACTATGATCACATCCCGGTCTGGGTAAGATTCCATGAATTTCCAATTTAGAAAATTAGTGTGGAAGACCTCTAGGTTCTGGCATCCTGCTTAGGAACTTTCATTGAAACAGATTTGAGCTCCTTACAAGATCTTTCACTGGCATACTTACGTTTCAAATTTTGGATCGATGCTTCTAAGCCTCTCCCATGTAAAATGGAGACTGATTTCGGGTTGCCTAGGGGTTGACTCTTCCTCGTGTTATGAGGATATGCCTACGTTTTGCTTCTACTGCGAAATGAT
Source organism: Berberis vulgaris (assembly GCA_963556465.1). Taxonomy (NCBI): domain Eukaryota; kingdom Viridiplantae; phylum Streptophyta; class Magnoliopsida; order Ranunculales; family Berberidaceae; genus Berberis; species Berberis vulgaris. The sequence goes on along the minus strand of OY747128.1, from coordinate 82,908,306 downwards.
AGGACACACTTTCACGGAGGCTAGCCCGATGTTCAAAACTGCAACACAAAAGTTCAAGGAATTAAACTCTGGAAAAGGTTAAAAGCTCTAGCTTTACCTTTCCATTTGAACTCCAGAATAAAGGTGAGAACATAGAGAATCTTAGGACGATTCCCGGTGGTCAATAGACGCCAGGCTTCGAGATTCCTATAACAACCATTGCACCGCTCTGGGTGCTCGGAGCTCGCCGTTGCAGAGGTCCTACCTGGTTGCTCGGAGGAAGCGGTGGTTTTGTTTCAATCTGGTCGAAGTCAGTGCCAAGAAACTTTTGATCCCTTAGAAAGTACAACTCTGGGCGGAGAACTGCATCCACAACAGTCTATTTCACTGCTTTCTCCTTCCGACTATATGCTTATACCCGCTGGTGTGCGATCTTCTCCTCCAGCAGAGACTTTCTCTCCTCGGATTTCGCAACTGTCAAAACAACCAAACAACAACAAAAATATCTCCTACTCAGATACAGATCTGGTAAACACTGTGATCCATATCCCAACTGCATATATCGTGCTTCCCAACCAACCCCCCTTCTAATTTCTCTTCCTTTAGACCCAACTCCCCAACTCACTGACCTTCACATCTCAAACCCTAACACCATCTCATCCTTTAAATACCAACACCAACCCCAAACCTAACCCTAACCCTAATCCCAAACTAAACCCTAACTCTAAAGAAAACAAAAACAAAGCCCAAATACCTTAGCCGACCGGTAACATCTGCTCCACTGGACTCAATCCAGTCCCAAACTTCAAGGCCTTACTCTCAGGGCCATTACCCTATTCTAAACCCATCTAGATCCAACCCAATCACACGTCCTCGCACCTACGCCCAACAAATGAAGCAATTCTTTCACTAGTACCCAGATATTTTCTCACTATCAGAGATTAACCCAACTTCAATAACCCCCGTCAACCCTTCCTGGATTGGGTCTCTTCTCTCGGCGAACACTCTGGTCTCCAAACCCGCACACCACAAATCCACATCTAAAGTCATTATAGAAGAGGAATTTCAGCACAATGTTGCAAAAAGGAAGTCACAAAGACAACACCCTTATCCCTCTTGCAGAAACACAATTTGACTCAAATTTCTCGCTGCATCCTTATCTTCAAAACATGGAGTATACTTCACAATTCTACCAGGATGAACCTCAACTTCAGGACCAGCATGCTCTGCCTCTACGAAATATGATGCAGTCAGTGAATTGCCAAGGGAATGACATTCATAATTTCATTCAAGGTGCTCAACTACAGCTACACCAGCAAAGGCAAATCCTTCCTTATAGCCCGACATCAACAATGGCTCACTCAAATATGAGTATTTTATATATAGAAAATAATAGGAGTAGAAGTAAGACAAAAGTTTCAAGGAAGAACACAGATAACTCAGCAATGACTGAGGTTATCAAATTGGGGAAGAGAAAAACAAATGCAATAGAAGTTGATTCTTCTCAGAACATGAGACTACTAATTAAAAAAACGAAGTACCAGAGCAAAGTATCACACAAGAAACAAACCCTTGGCACCACTTGGAGAAACAATCAGTTTATCAGGGTTACCACTACTGAGGGAAGTCGAACAGGTACAATTGAGCATAGCCATCCCACAATTACTGAAATGTTGATAGAAGAGCAAGGAACCAATGAAATTGCTGGTGCAAACAGGAAGGAGGTACTAGCGGCTACCGATGATGGGCCGCCCGAGTGTTCCGAAATCTCAAGTCTCTCTCCCTACAATCCAATCCAGATATTTTGTTCATTTTGGAAACCAAAGCAACCGTACCCAGGATGAAAAGTATTCGCCAGAGGCTTGGTTTCAAACATGGAGTCTCAGTTGCAACTACTGGCCAATCTGGGGGAATTGCTCTTTTTTGGAAGGAATGTACGTAAGTTACAATTTTATCTTCATGTAAATATTACTTTAATTGCATCATTGATAATTATATCACTACTGCTTCCTGGTCTGCTTTGTTTGTATATGGAGAACCAAATCCTGTCCTTAGGCACAAATTTTGGCATGATCTGACAAACCTGTACTCTCTCCAACATCTTCCTGGTCTCATCATAGGAGACTTAAATGTTCTCCTTAAACCTGGAAACAAAATGGGAGGAACTCGGCCTGGGATTTCTACCTTCCACAATCTTAGAACATTTCTAGACAACACAAACCTGATGGATTTCCCGCTTAACGGCACCTGTTTCATTTCAAACAATAAAAAGCAAGAAAAAAATGTGATTAAAGCAAAACTTGATAGAATCCTTGTTTCCACTGATTGGCTCCAATTATTTCCCATGGCCTTAGGCCACTCTATCCACACCTCGACCTCGGATCACCGAGCCATTTCCCTCCAAGTGGTATCTAATTTCTCACCTAAAAGTTCTAAACCCTTTAGACTATTTCATATGTGGACTCGAGATCCTACTAGTAGAACAGTAGTCGATTCTACTTGGTCTACACAACATCACTCTCTTCCAGACAAAAACTTCCACCTCAAAACCAAACAACTTAGTCACAAACTTACTAAGTGGAATAAATTTGAGTTTCATAATATCAACACTTGTCTGAAAGATACCCAGGAGGCTCTCACTCGTCTTCAAAATGAGATGCCCTGGAAAAAGAATCCTATTGAAATAGGCGTCTTAGAAGACATATTAGATGAACTCCTTATTAGAGAAGAATTCTACTGGAGGAATAAGTCAGGACGATCTTGGCTTAAGGATGGGGATAGGAACACAAAATTTTTCCATCTTTCTGTCTTGCTTCGTAGGAAAAGAAATTTGATTCATCGTTTGAAGGATGATCAAAATGTTTGGCATAATAACCATGACTCGGTGGGGAAAGTGCTTAATAACTATTTTCGGGGTATTTATCAATCTTCTGATCCGATCTCCAACCTAGATATCCTCTCTCTCTTCTCTCCAGTTATCTCTGGGGAGACAATGCTTCTCTTCTCAGAGTTTCCTCTGAGGATGAAATCAAAGATATCATTTTTGCTTTCGGGAATCACAAAGCCCCAGATCTAGATGGCTTTCATGTTTTCTTTTTCAAAATTTATTAGGACATAGTCAGAACGGATGCCATTGGGGTGATTACTCATTTTTTTACCACCCTACAAATGGATCTGAATCTCAATGAACCTTCATTGCGCCCATTCCCAAAATAGGAAACCCGGTTACTCCTGACAAAGCCATATTTAAGATCCTGGCCAACCGTCTAAAACCTTTATTGGACGATATCGTTTCTCCCAACCAAGGCTCATTCCTTAAAGGTCGTTCTATTACGGACAATGTTAGTCTAGCATATGATCCTTATTCCAGATGAAACATTTTTGTAAAAAGAAGCACAATTGGATGGCTTTCAAGATAGATATGGCTAAAGCCTATGATCGGGTTGAGTGGTCTTTCGTTCTCTCAATTTTTTAGAAACTTGGTTTCTCGGACGGCTGGACTCAGATGATACAACAATGTATCTCTACCACGTCTTTGCGTGTCCTTCTGAATGACACTACGCTCACTTCTATAAAACCTTCGAGAGGTCTTAGACAAGGGGATCATCTCTCACCCTATCTCTTTATTATGGTTGCTGAGGCCCTATCCTGTATCCTTCAAAGGGCAAAGTCAAATAACTTGATTAAAGAGATTAACATCAGACGACATTCCCCGTCTATCAAAGATCTTCTCTACGCAGATGACTTCATGATGTTCTGTAGAGCTTCTTTGTCTGAAGCACATACAGTTAAAGACCTTCTCACTCAATACCAGTGTTCTAAAAAGCGCTAAGCGATGGGCGGGCGGCGAGCAAGTGCCTAGCGCCCAGGGGCCTAGGCGGCGCTTAGGCGGTTTTAGGTTTTATATTATAACTTTAATAATTTACAAAAGTTAAGCATAATACCTTATCAATTACATCCTATTTAATGCCAAGATACATATGCAAAATTTAAAAACATGAAAAATTAACAATCATGATCAAAATTTATTAAAACTCAAATGACTGAAGTTGGTCATGATGGGTACTTTATACAAAGTTTAATTTGTGGACAAATATCCAAACCTACTCTTTATTTTTCTTCAAATTGCATGAATGACCTCAGTCATGTTTGATAAAATCTACATTACTAAAATTGGTACCAGCTCTTTAAGTAATTTACATTACTAAAATTGGACAAATATCCAAACCTACTCTTTAAGTAATCATCATTTGCTACATTCAAACATATATTGAATAAAAAATAATTAAATTATTTATTTCCAAAAAAGGGGAAAGAAAAATAAAAGAAGAACACAATCAGCCTTATTAAAAAAAAACTCGTCTAGACCCCGCCCAAACCCCTAGACCCCGCCTAGTCTGCCCAGACTCCACCCAGCCATTAATCTAGGCGTTTCTCTAACGCCTAGCACCCAGGTGACCACTGCTCAATACTGTCAAGTTTCGGGACAAGGTATAAATTTTGATAAATCCTCAATTTTCTATAGTTCCAATGTCCATTAGAAACATGCCAAAATGATTAATAGAATTATGGGGTCCAAGTTTTACAATCCCAAAGATAAGTACCTTGGCTCGCCTCTCATGTTGTCAAAAAATAAAGCCACTGATTTTCAATTTATTATTGATAAAGTCAATACCAAGCTCTCAAGCTGGAAATCCAAGGTATTATCTGGTAGAACTGTTATGATCAAGGTGATCATTAACTCCATCCCTGTGTACAGTATGCAAACATTTCTCTTGCCCTGCTCTGTTTCCACCAAAATTGACAACTTGTCGCGTAATTTATGGTGGAATGGCTCGAGAGACTAAAGCAAAGCATATGTGTACATGTGATCTTATTTCCCAGAATCGCTCTCTTGGCGGTCTTAATATGGTCTTAATATTCCTTCTATAAGAAACAAGAACCTCGCTCTCTTAGCGAAAAACATGTGGCAAATCATCTCTTCATCTCTTACTCATCGAGCTCGTCAGCTTAAAGCATTGTACTTCAGAAACAAGAGTATCTTTGAGGTGTCTACAACCCCTTCTATTGCTTCTTTTGCCTGGAGAGGCAATATCACAGCTCTTCACAAAATTAAACACGTAATGGTTTGACAAATCAAATTTAGCCATAACATTGATGTCTGGAAAGACTGTTGGGTTAAACTAGATCTCCTCTTCAAAGATTGTCTCCTGGATCAAAATCTACAAAACCTTCTTGCGTCAATCTGGGATCTCTGGCAGTATCAACAAATCACAATATCTGTTGGAATTACTCGCTGATTTGTAACCTCTTTCCTACCCCGGTTGCCAATGATATCTTGAATATCAACCTTAGGAATTCAGATTTTCCAGATTCCTTTATCTGGATTCCTGAAAGAAACGAGGTCAAAAGTGCAACTAAGGTTTTATCCAATGAAAGTTTGTTTAACTATTCGTCGAACCCTAGTCATCAGGGGCTGGATAAAAAAAATTTCACAGATCTTTGAAAAATCAAAGCCCCTCCCTCAACTTTACTCTTAGTCTGGAAAATTGCCAGGAATATCATACCCACTAGATCTAATCTGGTTAGATTACATTCTCCGATTGATAATGTTTGCCCTTTTTGTGAAAATCATCAGGAAGATGTTTCTCACCTGTTCTTCCAATGTCGTTACCCATCGACTTTGGAGAATTTCTCCCATACTAATTGACTGGCTTGCTCAAGACTTCCATCATCCTGCTATCCCAAAGATCTTCAATTACATGTGGAAAACAACCAACACTAGACTGCTTGACAAGGATCAATTGCTATCCCAATTTGTTTTGTTCATACAAACCATTTGGAAAATCCAAAATGACTGTATCTTAAAAAAATATCAAGTTTTGTCCAAACACCTTACTGAGTAAATTTCACAATCTCTGGCAGACTTGGTATAAACAATGGTTCCCAATCTCATCTTTTCCCCAGAGAAGACTTTCAAGTTTCATGAAGCCTTGGCTAATTCTTACAAGAATCCCCAAACCCTGTCCCCGAACAACACCGTTATACAACCTTTCTATGGACCACTCAACAGAGAATAAAGTACCCGGGTTTGCCTTATTCAAGAACAAATACATTGTGCTAGAACCCATTCTATCAATTTCACAAACGATCATACATTTTCCTTCCCTTACTCACTACACTTAGACATGATTATAGTCTCTTATGATTCCAGTTTCTTTCCTGATTCACAACAGGGTACTATGAGAATTTTTGCAATAAACCTACAGGGGGATGTTTTGGCTACAGTTGCTAGTCCAATTGCTTGGAAGATCCTAGACAGCACCATGGCAGAGTGTCTTCTATCCGAGGCGGCGCTCATGTTGATACAGGCAAAACAGTGGAGATCAGGTCTACTCCTAGGAAATTCAGGCGTGCTTAATTCTATTTTGAAATAGGATCTACATCCCTCTCTTTTGGCCACATGTAGGGTGTGGCACATTATCATTAGCAATATTAGGCGTTTGCTTTCTAATCAAAATTTGTGGTATTGTAACTTTATTAATTGAGAACTTAACTCGAATGCACACAATTTAGCTACTTCAGTAGGCAAACAATGGTGTAATATTTCTTAGTTCCTTTGGAATGCAATGGTTGAACAAAAAAAAAAAAGCCAGATCCAATAACTTCAATTGCCTACTTATAGTAACTATTGTGCCTTTGAATGCTTTGTTTTCACATCCTTCTTGTTTCTCTCACGATCTTCAACCATTTTCATCATTTCCTTCTTCTTCATTG
>OY747128.1:82676462-82901350 GCA_963556465.1 Berberis vulgaris | reverse complement strand
TTGCTGAAGACCCCATCACCATTGTTGAATGTGGGTTGTATCTTGATGAGCCACAAAATGTCGACAACACCATTTCGAATATTTACAAGAAAATGATGAATTTTGCTAAATGAAAGTTGGTGAAGGTGAGAGATGGATTAGTGGAAATGGAGGAGTGATTGAAGCCATGGATAATAGAGAATGAGAGATGGAGGAGGGAGGAAAAAGGGTTGGGGGTGCCAACTAGGGAGAATGAGGACAAAGTGGTGGGTGGGTTGCGAACCAGGGAGGAAGAATAGGGCATGGGGAAGAACATGAGTTTTTAACAACTGTTGGATTTTCCTGGAGATACGTTTATCATTTCAATTGAGCCCTTTAATTTTTCTGAGATGATATATTCGAGATACAAAACATTCAATCTTGGCCTTTGATTTGTCAAAGGTATTTTGGTAATCTATTTTGAAAACAAACTGTCAAGTAGGGATGGTAGAGGGGCGGATTTTCATGGATATCCGCCCCACCGAATCCGTATGGGGCGGATTTGGATATGGCTAAACGGGTTTCGGGGTGGATACGGATATCCAAATAACATCTATCAAATATTCGGGGCGGATACGGATTTAGCCATATCCGCCCCACGGATATTCGTTTAAGTATGAAAATTTACATAGATACCCCTGACCCTTTAAAAGGAAAAAAAATAAAAAAATAAATAAAAAACCTACCCATTCGATCTCTCATATCCCACATATCTCAAACTAGTTCTAGGGTTTTTGTTCTGCCTGTGGTTTGATATCTGTTTCTGATTTAAGGTCAAGGTTTCGTGTGGGAAACCAAAAGCAAGAATCAACAACAACAACAGCAAGTTCTGGTGTCGGCACCACCGAAATATTATCATCAGCAACATCAAGCATCAAGCACATATCGTTCATTGATTGATCTTCTCGATCGATGCTCACCACCAATGACATGTCGTTCATCATCAAGCAGTGCACATCCAACTCAAAGCGAGAGGCTTCAATAATTTGATTAGAAATATTGATCTTTTCTTGCTTCAATAATTAACCAAATTGTTAAAGATCAGTAATTCCTGTACTTCAAGAATCTTCGAGATGTCTCTCTGTTCTTCTTCTTCTTGTCTTCTGGTTTGGATTTCTTGTTTTATTGAAATCAAATAACAGTGAAGCCGCACTACGTGGTGGTAGTGTTATTCAATTTTCAGATCTGATTCTTTGCTTTGCTTAGTCGTCGAAGTTGTGTTCGGTAATTAGGGTTACTTCAGTTTAACAACTTGTGTTTGTTCTTCCAAATATAAGATTGCGATTGCAATTTTATTGATCTTTTCTTGACAAACACATCCAACTCAGTACTAGATGCTACAGGCAAACCAGAGATGATGTTCATCTCTCTCAAACATCCATGGTAGTGTTGGAGGTTGGGGGTTTAGTTCAAAGTTGGGTTTGGTGGTTTAGGGAGAAGAAGAAAAGATATTGAGGGGTTCAACTCTGTTTTTTTTTTCTTCCTCACTTCCTGCTTCTTCTCAGATAATGGGGAGAAGAGATTGGGGGTTCCATTCTTCTTCTTCTTTCTCAGATCTCAATTTTTATTTATTTATTTATTTATTTTTCGATTAAATGGGGCGGGGCGGGTATCCGCCTATCCATCCGAGCAGGGATGGTTTTTAAAAAAAATGATAAACGGATATCCGGAGCGGTTTTGGGCACCCGAAATCTATAGCGGGACGGGGATGGGTTTGCTCAAATCCGCCCTGTTGCCATCCCTACTGTCAAGGTATATTGACCGACATAGTGCAATATAAAATGATTATAGGGGCACTTCCCAATTAGCTATTTATTATGGGGGGGGGGGGGGGGAAGCAAATACAAACTTTTATATTAGTGGCATAACAAAGTGAAAATGGTAGGTGAAAAATGTAACTTTAGGTTTATTTACATTTTGAGTACGCAAAATTTAGGCGTATTTTACATTGGGTATAAAATGTTTGCATAATTACACATTGGATGAGTATTGGGTGTTTGTTCAACAACGCCAACCAAGGTTAAACGTCCCACATTTATAAATAGTCAAGTCGACATTTCCTGGCCACGCCTCGTGTCCTAGTTATCTACCCCTAAAACTTGTAAGCAGAATTTATGGTCATTTGAGTTTGACACGATAATGCTTATTTTGTATCTCCCCGTAGAAATGCCTTGACAATTATAAATCATAGAACACCTTAAAATCGTCTTTCTATATTTACGCAACATTTTTTTTTTACAAAGTCTATTGTCGTGAGCAATGTTCTAAAAATCGCTAGGCGGACGGTGAGCAGGGACTAGCGCTCAGAAGCCTAATTGAGGCCAAGGCGTGGTTTTTTTATATTATAATTTATAAAAGTTAAGCATACTAACATATAAATTACTTTCAATTAAATGCCAAGATAAATATGCAAAATGTATATAAAAATGAGTCTTAATTTTTCTTTTAACTGAAAAAAAGTCAAAAACCCGCCTAAGCCGATTTTTAAAATAGAGATTGTGAGATATTAGCAAATGCTTGCTTACATTGTCATCGTTGTAATGTTAATAATCGCCAAATACTTTTCAAAAGCCATAAAATCATTTATTTAACTAAGATCACATATTTTCAAAGTTAAACATCCTCATCAACCCATTCTATGAACACTACACTGACCCCATGGAAAACCTACCCTTTTTAAGTTTAGCCGCCTATTTATCGTAAATCACATGCAGGTCATGTAGACTTGATCTACTGATTGGTTTTTAACTCAAAATTGGATTCATTACTTTCTTGTAATATAACTCAAAAAAACCTAAGATTTGAATATATTGCAATCCGCCTTTATTATAAGCAATAAGAAGAATAAGAATGATGTCCTTATAGCTATTTGCTATATGATTTAGCAATCATTTTCAAATAATTTTGTTGATAATTGTAGATAGAAAAGCTTTTTGGTACAGTTATGTCGTCCTCAATTTTGAGTTTTGCTTAAGAAAATTATTTGTATTCCTTAAATGGTAAACTGATGGGCCCTTAGTATCTAATACTTGACTCTTCAACTAAATCAATCATTTCTAATTGCAGGATGGTGATGCCACCAACACTGATGATGATATAGCATCATATATTGGTTATTAATCAAATCATCATAAAATTATATTTTACATAGAACCCTATTGTATTAAAGTATATAGTACATGTTCATAGTTAAACACAATATTAATAATCATTAGCTAGAGGCCCTTGTTTAAAGGCTCTTATCATTTCATTTGTTAGATGGATTATTTAAAGGAAGCGACTACTCCACACCACCATATCCTCTTTTTTACATTATTCTACTATTTCACACCATCTACTTTCTTTCTCACACCACTTATATAAATAAAAATCCAACTTTTTCCCTTTACCATTCAAATCGACAAATGGTTCCTTCCTCCCCCATTCGAAATTATTTCCTCTCACACATTCAAATCTCTCCCCACACTCAAATCTCTTACAAATCTTCTCATTCTCCCTCGAAAATCTCTCAAAATTCCCTAAAAATCGAAACCCTTAAACTCTCAAACTCTCCAAATGCAACAACTCAACACGCCACCTCTCAAAGTGCAAAACATGAGTACATTGGGACCCTTACATAGAGTCCAAGGGAAACACTCCCCTTCATGGCATCACATGGTTCACATGATGTTTGTTATGCCTCGACATAGAAAGTTTAGGTTCGATGTTTGTTATGCCTCGACATTTCAAAAAAAAAAGTTCTCATTATAAGAACATAATGACATAAGCTCAGATTCGATGAGCAATGACATAAGTTCTCATTATAAGAACATGATGCTACAATACGACATCATGTTAGAAAATAATGTCAGAAAACAAAGCGACAAAATTTATGTTCGATGCAACAATGCGAATAAGATTAGTAAAAAAAATTTAGAAAAACAAAATCTCATAAAGCTAAACTTTAAAAAAAAAATTGCAGCATTTTGTTCTGTTAGCAGAGAACAATGCGGGGTTTGTGCAAAACCCCGCAGGGACCCATGCGAGCCGCAAAGAATAGTGTGGGGTTTTTGAAAATCTCCGTGGTGAAATCTAGGAATAGAATTTTTTTTGCAAAAAAAAATTTGTTCACAACAAACAATGCCGAGTATCTCAAAAACCCCACAGTGTCCAATGCTAAACGTAGAGAACAATGTGGGGTATCTCAAAAACCCCACTGTGAACTCTTGGAACAAAAATTTTTTCGGACAGATTTGCGCGACTTTAGTAAAATGACCATAACTTGCTCATTTCGAACACATTTTCAAGTGATTCAAGTTGTATTTATTATATAACTCAAAGTACTACAACTTTTGTGTTTAGATCAATTTGAGAATCGGTCTCGATCGAGCACATAAGTTGGCCGAAAGTCAAAAACACTATCCCATTTTTATTGCGAGACAGATTTGTGCGACTTTAGTAAAACGACCATACTCATTTCAAAAAAATTTCAAGTTATTCAAGTTGTATTTATTATATAACTAAGATTAATACAATATTTGTATTTTGATGAAATTGAGAATCGGTCTCGATAAAACACATAAGTTGGCCGAAAGTCAAGAACACTATCCATTTTTCATCGCAAGACAGATTTGCGCGACTTTAGTAACTTGCTCATTTCAAAATATTTTCAATTGATTCAAGTTGTGTTTATTAGATAACTCATAGTACTACAACTTTCGTGTTTTGATGAGCTTGAGAATCTGTCTCAATTGAGAGTTTAAATTGGTCAAAAGTTACCCTGTTTTGCATTTTTTTCGTTTTGAGTTTGGGTTTCTCTTTTATGTTAAGTTATGCATATTTATTGGTGGTGTGAGTAAGTAAAAAAAACACAAAAAACTCAATGGTGGTGTGGAGTAGTCGCTACCTTATTTAAAATCACGTATTTGGTAGAGTTTTTGCATGGATGGCTCATTGATGATGGGATCATTGTTTCATGAGTGCATTTTTCATCCTTAAAATTTCTTTATTGAGAAAGAAAGCTTTATTTGTCGGTTCGAAGTTTTGGTCGAAAAATTCATGTTTACTACGGTCAGGGGCGAAGCCACGATTGCAGACAAACGAGGCAAAAAAAGTTTGAAAAGACGAAGTTACCCTTGAATGTGGTTTTCCGAACCGATGAAGATTTCTTTTTTCTTTTTTAACTCCCAGCAAACCCACCCTCACCCTCACCAACCCTCCCACTATCTCCTCTTCTTCTTCTCTTCTTTGTCTTTTCCTCACAAACCCTATCTCACTCTGTAATCCCTCAACTCCGCTTCTCATCTCACTCCTCTTTCACTCCCAATATGCCCAGCTTCGCTAAAGAGATCAACCCCAATCGCCACTTCCCCTCCCTTTCTCTCTCTGAATTAACTCCACCACAACCACCTCCTATTCCATCTCTTCATAACAGCTAGCTATACCGAACCCTAAAACGCGAGCATATCAGTAGCAAAGACCGTCACTGATTGCCTCGCCTAAGTTAGGATCTCGGGTGAAATTGTGAGAAAACCTAGATTTGGTATCTTCATCGTGGAAACAACTCTAACCCTTGTCTCTTTGTTGCTCTCTGTGTGTAGGGAGCAAATGGAGCTGAAACTTGAAAAATATAAATTAGATGAGAGAGATATTAAAGAAGAGAAAATGTTAGGTTAAAAAAAAGTGGAGTTTAAAATGAGTTGGTGAGAATTAAAATAAAGAGGGAAAATATTAAAAAAAAAAAAAAAAGATAGAGAGGGTGGGTGGGAATAAAAAAGAGAGATAAAGTGTTTGTTTTAAAAAAAGTGTTTGTTTAAAACAACCAATAATTTAATTTTTAAACTATATTTTTCTTTATGAGCGAGCCTACTTAATATTAAGTATTAAAATAGATATAGCCTATTTTTTAGCTTAATTTTGATGTAAACATACACTATCAACAATACCTAGTCAACTAAAATTATATTTACGTGACCAATGTCCTTGAAATCAACACTAGTGTAAAGCGTAAACAAGAGAAACTCGAGATCCCTTCGGTTTCAATGGTAAATGAAGCAGAGGAAAGACATTTCAAAGTTATTATTTACAGATAGGAGAGGGATTCGTGTACCTGTGGAATCTACAAGGGACCTCACAAGGCTCAAGACTCGTTGGATTCTTGGATCACATTAATCTAACAGCTTGGATATGAGCTTAGCCTAAATAAGGGAATGTGGGCCCCATTCCTTAAATACAATCTCCTCCATTTCTTCTATGTCATCACAAGAAAAAACCTTGAGAAGAACTAAACTAAGTCCTTGCTTACAAAGATCGTGTTCACAGTAATTAACACTTAATAGATTGGAACCCGATAAATTAAGTTCATGGAAGATTTCAAGTTCAAGTGCTAAAGGATCATGGTGAATTGATCTCATTTAGAATATTTATCTAATTTAGAACTGATACAAGGTTAAAGATAAATTTAAATGATCAATGAAAATAGCATTAAGCATTGCTTGAACGAATGATAAATTTCAGAATTGAAGGCATGAAAAAAAAATCTATCACATAAGAGTGGCGAAAGTATAGATTGTGCTTAGAAGGCTAATGATTTTGTTCTTTCAGGATGTCAAAAACAAACTCAGAAAATCAATAAAAAAATTATACAAAAGAGTTTACTATCTGCAATGTGGATGAGTTGAGGATTGATAAGATGTACAACAACTAGTCGAGAAGCGATAGGATCCGCTGTAGCCTACATCGTTTCAGAAACTCTAGTCCTCCTCGTCCTCATACTAGCAACTTTGGCGGTGTTTAATAATAAAGGGTGAGTGAGAGTGTCGAGAGACGGAACAAAATAAAGGGTTCTCCATAAGAGCAGTTGGTGTTGAAGGAACAAATATTTGGGTTTGATTTACAATGCATAATGGAGTAATTTTACGCTGCTTTATTTGGGTGTCTTTTTTAGAATTTTTTAATATTTTTTTTCCTTCTTTTTAAAACACAATCATAAACACCATCCACAGAAGAAGAAGAAGAAGAAGAAGAAGAAGAAGAAGAAGAAGAAGAAGAAGAAAAAAAAAAAAAAAAAAAAAAAATAGAAGTGTAAAAAAAATACCCAAACAAGACAGAGTAAAATTATTCATGCATAGTATTCCTGAGTTGAAGGCGATTGAAGCCTTCCCAATGTTGCAGATTTTCTTTTCTTGCAATGATGAAAGAAGAAAGGGAAGAGGAGGATAATTTAGGCATGGGGCCCACATTCCCTTCTATATAGGCTAAGTTGTTGACCACTTAGGGCCTGTTTGGTTTCACGATGTAATGGGAACAGTAATGGGAGTAGTAATGGGAGTGATAATGGGAGTAGTAATGAAAATGTAAAAGGAGTGTTTGGTTTAACTATGAATGTAATGGGAGTGGGAATGTGATTTTACCAATATGCCCTCACTACAAAGCATAAAAACTTCAACACAACAACAAAGATGATGAGGGCAAATGAAGTCATTTTGCTTTGTTGACCATTACAATGACCAATGTAATGGTCATTCATAGGGTGGGAGGATGTAATGGCCATTACAACCAAATTGGTAATGGGAATGGCTATTACAATGCTTTTTTGTGCCACCAAACAAATGAATGCAATTGACCATTGTAATAGCCATTACATTACAATGGTCAAAGGGATAACCAAACATGCCCTTAGTTGTGACATATTCGCCGTTAGACTAACGAAATCCAACGAGTCTTAAGCCTTGTGAGATCCCTTGTAGAGTCCACAAGTGCACATATCCCTCTCGTTTATAGAAATGTCATTAGAAAGTGAAATAAATTATCATTTCTAGAAATTTCATTAGAAAATGAAATAAAAATACAGTAGAAAATGAAATAAGATGAGAGTGAAATAAAATGGTGTGCGAACTTGACTTGAATGTATTCTCTTTTCGGCTGGAAAACCATTATTGCTAAGAACCACCACAAAGAATCTAACATACTATGATTGCACTGCAAAATTGTTCAGTGAATTTCATCATAAATAAAACATAATAAAATTACACTTTTCGATGATAGGTCGTAAAGCATCTCATGCATTTAGTTTTTTCCTTTCTCTATTTAACTTACATATAAAAGTAATCACAATGAAGTTAATTTGTTTCACATGTTTTTATGATAAATATTATCTTTTTCTTTTCTTTCTTTTTTTGGTTAAAACCATAGGCAAATATCATAGATAATAAATCAGTTACAAAGATGACTCCCTGCAACTGAAGCTAAGTCATGGACCTCAACATTGAGTTCCCTACAAACATAATTACAAGTCCATAATGGAAGCAAAAGAAAAATATGTCTAATATTACTAATAATCAGCCTCCAGATCCAGTCAAAAGCAAAAGAGGGTTTATTGACTCCATCATGAATGAGGTCAATAAGGATCGCTGAATCACCAAAAAGAGCACTTGACTTCCATTGTTGAGTGTGGATGAGAATCAAAGCCACCTCCAAAGCATAACATTCTGCCATTATGCTATCCGAGACCGCACCATCAATCAAACTCGTGACTGTCAATATAATCTGACATTGCTAGTTGGTTGTTGACACACCTACAACCCCCTGTTTAGATGTAACATAGAAACTTGCGTCAAAATTCACAAAAATCATATCATGATCCATGGTTGTGGGAATAGGCCTAGAAAGGTTAGCAATGAGGTTTAATTTGTGGTTCCTAGCCGAGTGCAGTTGAGTGTGAATCCTAGTGACTCTGGAGGTAGTAGTTTTGGAGAGGGGCCAAACAATCCATTGGTCTGAGTGGAACTAAAGAGCGGGAAGTCTTGTCTATCAACCACGACATATTCAAAGATATGGGGAATCGAAATGAAGTTTGAGCAAACACTCCCTGGATCAAACGCCGAAGGAGTACCAGGGTAAGAATCAGCGGAGAACTAGTTTTTTTTCCAGGAAGCCCAAGTTTTTGAAAGGGTGGAAAGGAATGAGTGATGGTTAATTGTGGTATGTACGAAAATCGAGTTGTTCCGAATTTGCCAGATGGTGAGCAGCACAACAGCAAATTGGGACAACATTTCCTCTTTGAACCTAGGATGCGCTTTGGCGGTATTCCACATATACTCAAAACACCCCAAGACGGAAGGGGTGGAGAGACCAGAGTTGTGCCAATCTATCGGAAGGATCGAGATCCTCCTGGACTTATTGATCACTGGGCACTGAAAGAAAAGATGGTAAATATATTCCGAATGTTCTTTACAAAAAACACAACAATCCTCGATTGTCGAATGCAACTGAACGAGGTTAGTCATAGTGGGCAGAAGGTTTTGACTGACCTTCCAAACTAGAAAGAGAGCATTAGGGGGAGCTTTAATTCGCCAAAGTTCTCTAAGCATTGTAGCTCCCAAAGAAGGGATAAAAGGTGAGGAGGATGAACTATCCCAACTTTCGCTGGAAAAAGTGTGCGTAGCACTCTTAACTGAGAACTCTCCTTTTTTATTCCCAAGCCAAATAAATTTATCAGAGATAAAGATGGACGGAGAATAATCTCCAAAATGTCTTTGGCAACTGGAGATGGGAAAAATAGTAGAGCAGATTTGAATTCCATCCTAACAGATGCTTTGATAGGTAAGTCCAAATATCCGACAAACAATTTGGAAAATTGGCGTGAAGGAGAGAAGGAGTGCACTCTGCTAGAATGAAACCACGTTTGACCCAACAGTCTTTCCAAATGTTTATGTCTTTATCGGGAAACATTTGCCAGATGAAATACCTTTTCATTTTAGCCAAAGCAGAAAAGATTACCTCTCCAAGTGAAAGAAGCAATCGAGGGGGGTTTTGTGTATTTGAAACAGGCTCTTAGAGTTGAAGTACATTGCTTTCAGTTGAAGGGAGTGAGCCGGATGAGGGGAAGAGATTGTTTGCCAAACACTTTTTGCCATCAAGGCAAGATTTTTATTCCTACAAGTAGGAATATTGAGGTCGCCTAAACACCACGGTAAAGAGATACGATCCCAGGTGTATAAATGTTTGGCTCCTCCCTCAATCGACTAATTCCACAAAAAACTTCAGGCCAAGTTATCAATTTTGGTGGAGATAAACTTGGGGAGGAGAAAGGTTTGCATAGTATACACATGAATGAAACTGAGTACAACCTTAACCATGATTGTTTTGCCCGCCTGAGAGAGGACCTTGGATTTCCAATTAGAGATTTTAACACTGATATTGTCAATGAGGAAATCATTGGCCTTCCTTTTGGAAAGGAGTAAAGGAGACCCCAACTATTATTATCTGGGGGAGAATAATTTTGAACCTAGGATTATGTTGATCATCTTTGCATGTCTGGGGTGGACATTTGAACTAAAAAAAACCGAAGACTTGTCAAAATTAACTCATTGTCCCGAAGTACGACAATATTACCCTATAATTTCTTTGATGTTGTGAGCTTTTACTAAAGAAGCTTGGCAAAATATCATAAGATCATCAACATACAGAAGGTGACTAAGCGCAGGGGAATGTCTTTTGATTTTGATTCCTTTTGACAATACCCTGAGCTTCGGCTCTGGCAAGAAGTTTGGAGAGAGCATCGGCGATCAAGATAAACAGGTATGGAAAAGTGGGTCCTTTTGCCTAATACCCCTAGACGGAGTGATATGAGGTTGAGGAGATCCATTAAACAGGACTTGCAGAGAAGAGGTGGAGATACACTGATTTATCATCTGCATCCATTCACCAGCAAAACCAGACTCTCGAGGATATGTAAAAGAAAAGGCCATTCAACCCTATCATAGGATTTGGCCATGTCAATCTTAATGGCCATCCAACTTTGTTTCTTTTTGCGAAAATGATTCATTTGAAAGAAAGTCTTGTGAGCAAGGCTGACGTTATCCGCAATAGACCGACCTTTAACAAAAGCTCATTGATTAAGGGAAACAATATTATCTAATAAGGTTCTAAGCCGATTGGCTAGGATTTTCGAAATAACCTTATAAAATAACATTGCAAAGCCCAATAGGTCAAAATTTATCAGGCGTAATAAGGTTTCCAACTTTAGGGATGAGAAGTCTCATTGAGCTTAGGATCAAGGTGCCGAGTGGTAAATAAATTTATAATCACCTCACAGACATCTTGTTTGACAATGTCCCAGTAATATTGAAAGAAGTGGGCATAAAAGCCATCGGGACCAAGTGTTTTGTGGCTACCCATTCCAAAAATTGTGGATTTGATTTCCTCTTCGGTGGGGATATTCAGGAGAGCCTCATTGTCCACATCAGAGATGACTGGGGTAAAAAAAAAGAGAAGGTCAGGATCCAAGAAAGGGCACGAAGAAAAAAAGATTTTTTTCAAAATAATTGTTCAAAGTTGCCCTTACCGAATTGGGACTAGTGTGTCAGACATCTGTCTAAGAATGAGATTTCTTTTATGACGGAAAAGGGTGGATAGATGAAAGAACTTAGTATTACGGTTACCTTCTCTAAGCCAAGAACGACTTGATTTGTTTCTCCAAAACAATTCTTTTCTAGTTAGAAGCTCAAAAAGTCTATATTCTATAACTAAAATTGCTTCGGCATTGTCCCTGGAGGGAGGGGCATTCTGTAGTTGATCAAGAGATTTTTTTTGTTTCCAAAATGCAAGAATTCATATGTTCTGGAAAATAGATTTGTTCCACCGAAAAAGATAGTAACTAAGTCTTTTGGCTTTGATACAAATTGTTTTTGTCGGGTTGGGGTGACGCCTCTAATTCCAAAATGAACTAACCAATGTACGACAATTAGGATATCTAATCCACATATGGAAAATTTTGAAAGGTTTAGGGCCTTAACTGTGATTTGAAACAAGTTGGGGAGATATGGCTCTGTGGTCAAAAGCAAAGGTGTGTAAAGTCCGGGCAGAAGGTGAGGGAAAAACATCCATCTAGTCAATGGAGACTAGAATGAGATAAAGTTTGGCTTTAATCTCATTATTATCCTTCCGCTTGTTGTTCTAAGTGAATTGAGACCCATTAAGAGGGAAATCCAGAAGATTGTGTTGATCGAGAAAATTTCGTAGGTGCCTCATATTAGAGAGAGAAGGTTTACGACCACCCATTTTATCCTCGGGTCTCAAAATCACATTGAGGTCACCAATAATCATACCAGGAAGAGATTGGAGATTTGTAAAGGCTAGACATATTATTCCAAAAAGTGGACCTAAGCGAAAGGTTAGGTTCAACATAAACAAATAAAGTAGACCATGGAGATAAAGTAAAATAATCATGAATGGAACAATTGAAATAATATTTACATGATGAAAAAACGGTGAAATGAATACCTGCTTTCCAAAAGAATGTGATTCCTCCTGATTGACCACTTGTTGGAACTGAGACTCCATGTTTGAAGTCAAGTCTTTGGCGAATGTGATCCATGGTAGTGGCAGAAGCTTTGGTTTCAGAAATAAAAAAGATATCAGGATTGGACTTATGGGAAGGAGCCTTTAGGTTCCGGAATGCTTGGGCAAACCATATGCCCTCGCATTCCATGAAAGTATCATGGTCTCTCGGGTGACCCTGCAGAGGCGGTAGCTGATTCCTGTGCAGACTGACCAGTATCTGAGTTGGTGGGAGTGACTTTCTTTTTTAATCCAATCAAATAAACAGTAGTTGTAGCAGGCTTCAAGGAGTGTCCGAGAGTGTCAAGCCTTGAGTGTCTTTTTTCTGAGGGAACTGACCAAGTGTGATTTTTTAGCTTTGTTGCCTAGTCGTATAAGAAGATGATCTTTTTTTTACTACTAGGTTCAGAATTGGAGTAACCATCATTGTTTCTCTGTCATATGGGAGGGATCCAGAATCTCAAGCTTTCATTTGTGTCCCTATGCCTGAGTTTCATTTCTGATTGCAAGATTTTGTTTTGCTTTAATTACCACCGTATTCTTGCTACCCACTGATGTGCTAGTAACTTGCTTTTTCATTTCGGCTTGAGCAAACAACACCATTTTACTAGCAGTCACTGATTTGGGAAGTTGGGATTGAAGCTTATGTTTGCATACGCTCAGTACTTAGGGAGGCGAGCTTGTTCCTTCACTGTTGTGTCACCAATAGAATTTGTAAGCATAATATCTTGTACTTCTTTGATTGCAATGGAACTCTCCTCCACCACCAGTTCCAAGAAGGCCTGTAATTTCGGCAAGAGAGAGCGGGAGATCAGAGTGGACTCTGTGATAGCTGCCTCAGAGGGGAGATAAAACTCATTGCATTGAGTGTTGGTGGTTGCATGAATTGGCAGGACGATGTGTTCAAGCATGGCGTTTGAGAACTCGAAGGAGGGAATGATAAACTCACTTGCACCTTGAGGAGGGGAGAGTGATGGAGTATGTGAAAAGGGGGTGGTGGATGGCAAGTGAAAAAGATTTACAGTATTGTTGTCGAAAGAGTTGATTGAGGGAGATTGTTGATGAGGAGTGTGTGTGGCTAAATGTGTGCACAATTAAATATGAACCGTTAGACTGATATATTTTTCTAGAAATATGTGCACAATTAAATATGAACCGTTAGATTTCCTCTAAATGCATGTACGAATCTGAACCGTTAGATTTACCTCAAGATGCGTGCAAGATTATATTTGGGCCATTAAATTTACCTTGAGATGCATGTACAATTAAATCTAGACCGTTAGGTTTTTCTCGAGATGAGCTGTTTGAGATACAATTTTTTAAAATCAATTGTTGGATTTTTCTCGAGATACGATTTCAGTTGGGCTTAGGATTTTTCTCGAGATGAAATTTTCGAGATACGAAACATTAAAAACTTAGCTTGTGATTTATCAAGGGCATTTTGGTCATTTATTTTGAAAATACACGATCAATGCACGTTGATCACTAGTCTTGGAGATAATTGAAATAGTGAATAATGATAGGGGTACTTAGTAATTGGCTATTTATAATAGGGGCAAGTAGCAATTGGCCCTTTTTTTTTTTTTTTTTTTTTTTTAATTTGGTGCCCCCTAGGTCCAGGCCTCTTGGACCTACCCTTGGGGCCAATATTGTGGATGATTTTGTAAAAATCTGAAATTTAGTTCAAATACTATTCAATTTGGCCCATTTTTTATTTTGGTTAGAGCCAAAAACTTAATATTATTAAATGAAATTCTGCCGCGAAACTGATCTTAGGGGTGTAATTAGGCAAAATAAACCCCTTTAAAAAAAACTAATTAGCAGTCTCTTAAATGTGATCTACCAAACACAAACTATAGGAAATTCTTTCCCACTTGGTGAGCATGAAAAGTTGTCACGTATTTCATTTATAGACCAAGAAGTTTTATTAGAACAATTTTAATTGGACAAATTTTATCTGAAACTATTTTTGTGAAACTTTAGGATCTCTGTCCATAAACAAGCATTCATCAAATCTTCCTTTTGAAACCCCCTCCCACATGGGCAAGTGCTTTGAGTGTCTGTCTCCCTAATCAGGAATACCTTTTGATGTATAATTCAATAATAAAACCCATCATCATGATAAATGACAAAGTAACTCTCATCACCCACATGAGCTTATAGATTTGATGTCCCAATTGCGTGGATTAATGGGAGAGTGAACAGTACATTGAAATCTTAAGAAAAGCTGTTCAAAGCAAAACATGTGGCCCCTTTGAACCAATATTCCACCACACACCATCCCCTTCCCCATCTGACTCGGACTCTGACTCTGACTCTGACTATATTAGAGAGAAAGAGAGAGAGAGTAGGAGCTTGGAAGCTGTGCTTCACCTTCCCTCTCATCACATTACTTACCACATCAACACCACCTCCAGCAAATACAGTCCTCTCACCTTACTGAACCCCACTTTCTCACCTTATAGGAACCCCACCTTCAAAGCAACCCCTTTCCTTTTATATGTGTGGACTTTGTTTGGTTGAGGAATAAGTATATTGGTTTTGGGTGTTTATCAAGTTGTTTGAAGTAACTTGGGATTGAAGAGGCATTTGGGTTTTTTCCCATTTTGGGTATTCACTAGATTTGTGAGGTTCAAGGGATTCGAGACTTTGGGTGTTCATTATTTTAGGAGTTTCATGGTTTGGGTACTTAATGTTGATTTGTTATCAACTATTTTGAGTGATTCATGGTTTGGTGCTTAGAGATATACCTATATCTCTGTTAGCTTAGGTCATTCTATTGTTTGGCCATTCCTCCTATTTTTGGTTTAGACTATGTTATTGAGGAAAATGGTGCTAGGCAATGGGCTGTTCTACCCAGTTCTTGGTTTTGCATCTTGTGTGGCCTTCATTTACATGTCATTTGGAGACTTTGCACCTCGGTATGTTACAAAACCTGAGATGGGTTTTGTTGGAAGGAGTGGGGTTCAGTTTATGGTGGATGGGAAGCCTTTCTATGTCAATGGGTGGAACTCATACTGGTTGATGGATCAGGAAGTGGAGGAATACAGTAGACCTAGGGTTAGAGCAATGCTGCAAGCTGGAGCTAAGATGGGTCTCACTGTTTGTAGAACTTGGGCTTTCAATGATGGAGCTTACAATGCCCTCCAAATTGCACCTGGTCAGTTCAATGAGCGCACCTTCAAGGTATTACAGAGACCATTTTTTTTCCAATCTTTTTAGAATTCAGCTATTTGAACATCGACAATGTGTTTATGAATGTTTGAGATGTTTAAAGTTGTAGAAAGAACATATTAAATTTTGGTATCTATGCAGTTAGTTAGATATTGTGAGATTGGATTTGTTCAATTATTCTGGTTTGAAGGATGAATTTTTATTGCTGTTATTTCAAATGGAGTTTGTTTAATTATCACTAGACAAAAATGGCAATGCTTTTGTATTAGGGGCCAGAGTTACAGATATAGTTGATTTATTTAGTAAGATTTTTCACAATAAAAGAATTATATGTCATTTTCTTCTTTTTGTAGTTTCTTGTGGTCATCAGTCATCGCTAACCTATGTGTCAATATAATAAATCATAATCAAATCTGGCATTGATTAAACCTATTGTGTATTGATGAATTGAAAATCACTATGAAAATTCCTGAGCTAACAAAAATCAATAGGTTATCTTTGTTAGTTTGACTCACTTGTTTTGGTGCCTAGATAGCTCTGTTCATTATATTGCTCCGCTTTAAGTACCAATGCCCCATTTGGCTTGGCTTAAGTCACAAATAAGTGTATTTCCCGCCTCGAGTGAGCATACACCAGAATAGATAATCTTAGTAATTGAGGTTATGTAAATACAATCCTAAATCATGATTAAAACAAAAATTGGTTTCTTTTAATTGCTTATACGATGGCCTTACTGGACCTGATGAACAATTGCTAAATGGTTTATATTTCTTTTCATTCTTCCGTTCAATTCATCCTTGAATCTTAATAAGAAGATGTAATGGCAGGCATTGGATCGGGTCATTGCAGAAGCAAGGCGCAATGGGATAAGACTGATTCTGAGCTTAGTCAATAACTTGCGACCATTTGGAGGGAAGACTCAGTATGTCAAGTGGGCATTGAAACAAGGTGTGGGTTTGAGTTCTTCTAATGATTCGTTCTTCTTTGACCCACCCCTTCGTCAATACTACAAGACATATGTTAAGGTAATTTTCAATTCTGATACGAATTACTTCTCAGTTTCTTTTTTTGTCGGTCTTGCTCCAGAAGGGGTATATCTTCATCAGCTTGGTTGTGTAAGCATAACTCAGATGCATTTTCTGAGTTCTCATAGAACTATAAATCTGAAAGTGTTTATTTAAGGTATGTGTTATTACTTATTTGTTTGATACAGTTACATGTGTGGATTTTCTAAGTACCTATCCTTCGGATTTAATAATTGGCAAAAGGGCTTTGTTTCTCAATTTGCCAGTTTGGCAAATGTCTGTTTCCCCCTTGCATTTAGAGAAGGAAAAAGGATGCTAGCACTCGAATTAGACAAAGACTTGGTGGCTTGTAACCTGCACGGCCCCTATTGGGTTCTCTTGATGATTTGATGCATGATGAGTTGCCGCAGAAAGCTAATATGTTAATTAGGATCCTAAGATTCCACCTGGCTTTTGATGCCAACACCCTCATCGACCCACTCTATTCAAATGACCCAATGGTAGCCAAGGATGCACGGACACGATGTGCCGACTCGACAATTTTTAAAAAACTAGGATTCGGTGACACCGTCGTACTTTTTTTTTTCTTCAATAAAACCAAATGAAGATTAACGACAATTCAATAAAGAAAGAGTTTAATTAGAAAACAAATAATGCATCCATCTCTCTATTGCAAGTAGGAAAAATAAATAGAAAAGAACACGATAAAAGAGCAACAGAGAAAAAAAAAAGAGCTATGCGAAGAGGAAAATAACATACATTCTATTGGGAAAAAAAAATAAAGTAAAGAAGAAGAGGAGAAAAGAATAAACAAAGATAAAAGAAGCATAGACTATCTCTATGCTTTAATGGCTTTTCATAGCCTTTTCTACCTTGACTCTTAAATCATAATTGAAAGTTTTTCATTTCTGATGGACTAACAATCTTCAAATTAGGTGGTTATTGAGTCCAATTAAAAAAAAAAGTTGTCAAGTCTTGACTTTGTCCTAACTGAGTTTTGGGTGTGGCCGACACGTTGACAACATTGACCATGTGTCTGACCCCGCCAACACGTTGAACAAGTGTCTAATACATGTCGAGCGAGTGTCGGTGTCGGATATGTGTCGGACACGAGTGCGGCAAGTTTTCCGAAGAGTCTGTGCATCCTTGATGGTAGCCCTTTCCCCTTTGGTAGTTCATTCACCTATACTCACCTCTCAGTGTTCAGTGACTTAGTACTCTATGCTCATATGTAATACCAAATCATTTAATCCAACCTCTAAGTTTCCCCTCCCCGGTCGAGTCTTGAATCTGGTATTTTACTCTAATGCCAACCAACAAATATTCTTAATACCAACCAGCCAATATTCTTCAAAATCTGTTAAGGAGCATAAGGCTAATTGCCTTACCTAGGATTGCAACAATTGTATATTGTCTATGCTTGTCAACATTGATTATACACTCGGGATCTTCATGCGAGTCATGATGCACTCTTCGCCAACGTTATGTTGATATGACAATAGCTGTCAACATATCTTTGACGGTATAGCCATGGCATTGACAAAGGCATCTCCATATTCCCAATCCAGAGTAATAGAATCTCTTGAATCACCATCTTAATTATTCTTGAATCACCATCTTATCCTTCCATGTGTAAAGCCCCCAAGCTAGCCTGAGGAGCTGCCTCTGTAGCCCAGACAAAATTTTCCTTCTTGTTCATCGTGTATCGAGGGTCTCTCACAAATTAATGTGAAATTGCGAATAGAGAATAACCCAAAGTAAGAATGCAAAAGTTTCTCAAATGCTTGCACTTATGGTGGTTGTTCATAAATAGGAATCAATTAAGCAAATAAGAAATAAACATGACGGAGATACTACACCTTAATAACTAGATGGTTAGTCCTTCTTGAGCACACGACAAATACCATATTGAACCTTCATGTTAGATCATAATAGGGAGGGATCATGAGTTATCATTGTGCTCAAAGTCATTCAGTCAAAGTGATTTTCATTTATCTAATTTCTTATAATTTCGTCATGGAGGGTGTTTGTTGTCTTGTGGACCTGAAAACTTCCAAGAAGTCTTGAAATCAATGTTGTGATATGAAATACTATCTTCAATATAACAAATCTGATCATAAATTCATAATATATATTTATTTCTCTTATAAAAATTTTCATCTGGATGGTGCTGGTTGTCTTGTGGACCTGAAAACTTCCAAGAAGTCTTGAATCATTGATGTTATGAAAAACTGTCATCAATATCACAAATCTGATCATAATATATTTGTTGCTCTTATACAGGCTCTGTTAACTAGGAAGAATACTATCACTGGCATTGAGTACAGGGATGACCCAATTATCTTTGCATGGGAATTGATGAATGAACCCCGCTGTTTGTCCGACCCTTCAGGTGACACCCTCCAAGTAAGTTTCGAGGCTAAAGTCCACCCTGTGCATTGTCCATGGACCTAACTGCCTTATTTATGATAAACTTGCCATCTAATAGCTTAAGCATTTAGCGAATATGGTAATTCAACAAAAAGGGGGTGTGAAGTTGAATTTTAGTTTATTTTCAAGTTTCGTTGAATTTTATGTTAAAGAACTTTAGTTGTCAGGATTGGATTGAAGACATGGCTGGTTTCGTGAAATCAGTTGACAAGAATCATCTGCTGACAGTGGGAATTGAAGGATTTTATGGCCCCAAAAGTAAGGAAAAATTACATGTCAATCCAGGAGACTGGGCTGGTGAGCTAGGGTCAGATTTTATCCAGAACAGCAAAATATCAAACATTGATTTTGCTTCTGTTCATATTTATCCTGACCGTTGGTAAGCAACTTTCCTGAGCAAACTCTATGGAACTTCTTGTGTTACTTATTTCTAAATGTCGCAAATGAAAACTTAAATTTCAAAAAATAAAAGAAATTCACATTCTTTTGCAGGTTCAAAGAACAAGAACTTGAAGAAAAACTAAAATTTGTCAAAAAATGGATAGTTTCTCATATTGAAGATGGTGACAATACACTAAAGAAGCCTGTCCTGTTCACTGAATTTGGGCTGTCTAATTTGAACAAGAACTTTCAACTGTCACAACGGGATAAACTTTATAAAACTGTTTATGATACCGTTTACCAGTCAGCGAAGAAGAATGGGGCCGGTGCTGGGACCTTCATTTGGCAGTTCATGGTTGGAGGCATGGAAGAGTACAACGATGATTTTGGAATCATCCCATGGGAGAGGTCATTGACTCTCAAGTTAATAACAGAGCAATCATGTAGGCTGGCTGCAATTGGGCAAGGACGGGATCAATTGAAGGGGATGCCAAAGGAAATATGTTAAAAGGATCTGCTAAACATTCATTCTTTCAATTCAATATAATTGTTCTTTGCGAGAAGGTGGTGCAGGGATAGATGGTGTCTGGTATTTTATGTTTTTTTTTTCAAACACCCTGATCAATATCCTTTTTACTGTTTATAGAATGATGAGTGAGGGGTAAAGGGAATCCAAATGAGTTGGGTATTTCTGCAGCTATATGATTGTTGAATCGCTGATTTTGTTGAGAACACCGTATGTACTCATTGATTCCACTATAAATACAAATTTTCTGAGTTACTGCTATCCATAGTTGTAAAAAGATGATCCAAACTGCTTAAAAGTTTGAAATGGTCTTGGTCGTCTTTTGTAGAACTCACAAAACTTCAGGGAGTTGTAAGGAGACCAGTCCTTGACAGGAAAGTCTATAAATGACTGCATCACCTACATTTCACGATGGTTGCAACATTCAGACATTCTTGCTGCTTTTATGAGATGATTTTGAATTTTCATCTTTAAGGCATATATTTGCGACTATTTACATGAGTTGTTTCCAAATATAGCTTTGTCGTCATGTTGATGTGAATGCAAGATTCTAAGAGGGATTCAAAATCTTAATGGAAGTTTGCTTGCCCTATGGTCTAAAATTCATACCTCTTTGCAAAAAGTCACAAATCCATGAGTTGCTTTGCTTATTGTTCTTTATGTTACCTCCTCTGAATGCTATCTTTGTCCATCATGTTCAAGTAGAGATTCAATCCATCCAGGTAAACCAAATTTTACTAATAACCACTTAGCATATTAAACAACAGGGTGAATTACATAACACTAACGAAGGAAAGTCATGCATGGATGACTCCCAACATCGACATAAACATAAACACAATACAGAGACCTTATTCATCAATCATACAATTACTACATCTAGTCTCTTCATTTATTAACTTAGATTTGCGTTCAATGACCGCATGTGCAGCTGGTGCAACTGCAGTTTGCTCCGCACTTGCACTTGCCATCGTTCTCTGCAGCTGGAACTCCAGAGACGGTGTTGTCATAGCTGCAAATACAAAGCAATCATCAATTTTTATTTTTTTTTGTGCTCTAGAAAGCGAGTAGTGATGTTGAATAAGTAAAGTTTTTTAAACGAAAATTACCTCTTCACTGTCTCAATGATCTCAACACCATAGCTGTTTCCCTTCTTCCTGTTATACACAATCACAAACAAATCAACCTACTGATTAAGAACTATGCATGTCTATTGAGCACCCTTATAGCTACAAGGTATTCCACTTAACTTCGATATCAAGTTTGACAGAACTAGAAACTCCACTAGTGAGAGTTTTCGAGAAGGTGGTCTATACTTTACGTGAAGGAATAGAACTTTAATTAACATTTTTATTACAAATCTTAGTATCTGGTTTCAGAACACTGTGAGACAGTTCGATTCATATCTGGTGTGGGTGTTAGAATATATAACGGCCTTTTCCTAGTACAAAAGGACTGGGAAGAGGGGACTTCTCCAACAGTACTATAAGAATCGGTTCTGAAAAGAGATCTTAACAAACTCTATTAACAGAAAAAAAATATTGCAGACTAGAGATCGAACACGCATATTAGCAACACTCACACGCATTGGCTCTTGTCAGCGCAGTCGCAGTTTCCACAGGTGTTCGACATGGTGAGTAAATTCTTAGTGATAGATTGAAAGTTCACAAAGAAATGTATAAGCTCTCTTGCAAGTTCTCTTCCTCTCTATATGCCTCTTAAGTGATGAACTTGCACCCCATATTTATAGTTGAAATGCAAAGGTAGTGATGTGAAGGCTAGAAAAGCCAGTGAAAGAACACTCCAAAGGAATCTAAATTATGGAGGGGAGGTGAGACCTCCTACTGTCCTCTAATGTCAACTTCAGTTCTCTTTTTAGAGTTATCTCTGTCAATCTCATGCATATATACAAGTAGATTTTCTTTCTTGCACAGTTACAGACCCACACGCATTAACTTGCGTGCCACTTATTATCTTCGCGAATTTTCTTTTCCATATACATCGAATATAAGCTCTTACATGAGTGTGATTGATATTTTGTCGCAAAATGGTGATTGAGCTGAAGTATGAAATGTTTTGTTCCGAATGTTAATCACCATGTAAATTTGAATAACAAGAGCCTCATATTAAGATGTGAACTTTTGTGGTCTATGAATCGTTTTGATCGAAGGTGAAGTTTGGGAATAGAACAATCGTGTATCCTCGGCAAGGATTGTGTCCTCGTGAAATTTCATTTTTTTTTTAAATTACGACAGAAAAAATAATATTTTTTCGAAACATTTTTTCTAATTATTTATTGATTTTTGAAACCATGATTTTCTAAATATATTTATTTTTGAAACCACCCTCATTTTTCTAATTATATATTGATTTCATGTTTGTTTCATTTCTTGGTATTTAAGCTCCATTTAATGTGTTTAATAGATTTAACTTTCATCCTATTTTTTTCACATTTTTCATGTACCCTCGAAATTTGTTATATATGTTTCATATATCCTCGCCATTATTACGTTTTTTCTTTACACACCAAAATATTTCTCAAAACATTTCTTAAAATCAGAAAACCAAATTAACTTGAAAAGCAAAATCACAATCGATAATCCTTGGTTGATGCAGCCTCACATGCTTCAATATTTTATTCTAGTCTTGAGTAAGAGGTTACAACTATAGGTTATGTTTTACAAATTAAGTCTACTCTACTAGTGCCAAGAGGCGACATTATTGGAATCAATCTAACACAAAAACTTTGTTATAAATTATCCCATTTCATTATTGGAATCGGAACTACCAAGAGTGGTTGGGAAAAAGATATTTTTTCTTGGGCAACAATATCTTGACTTTAACTACTAAAGCGTTGTAAATATTAGGCATCTTCTCCGGCAGAAAGGTTACATGAAGTACATGTCCAATGATTTGATTTCATAATCACAATAAAGTAGTATGATTTATTTTCATAATCACAATAAAGTATTCTTTTTTTGCTAACGAAAAATGTCCGATGGCAAATTGATGGTTAATACACTAAGAAATGCTACTTATTACTTGATTTCCATGATACGATCTCCTACTGAACCCAATTCAATTGTTTATTCATTTAATGAGCGAAGTTTCAAGTTCAAACAACTCATATTCAATATCAAGTAGATGGATAAGAATTATGAGGAAGTCTTTCATTTCTCTATCATTATAAGTCTTTTCCATACTATGCTATGGAATTTGAATCCGGACTTTATTTATAGATTCATTATTTTTATGGCATTAGCCATTCTTATTTTAGGATATCAATGTCCCCTATTATTTTTATACTTCCTTTTTGCAAATTCCACATATTTTCACATCTAAAATTTACATATACAACTACAACGTATATCGCTCTCAAGAGTTTTTTATTATTATTATTTGGATTTTTATTGTAGAATTTAGATATTATAAAGTAAGGGATTAGAAAGTTGAAACAAAAAGGAGGCAATTGGGTTGTGTCACACATATGAAGGAGTATACAATAATGATGTATTTGGCGAATCAAATACCGTGGTCTAATAACAAACCATTTTGGTTAGTTGATAATTTTGTGAAAGATCCCCGTAAACGGTTATTTAACGTCTAATTCATGTCGAGTAGATCTTATTGTTGTGAGAATTCTCAATTCATGAGTTGTAGGGAAGGACTTATGTCACCACAAAACAGAGAATAAAGCAATTGTTGGATTCAAAGCAGGTGTTAAAGATTACAAATCGACTTATTAGACTCCTGAATATGTAACCAAAGATATTGATATCTTGGTAGTATTCCGAGTAACTCCTCAAACCGGAGTTCCACAGGCAGAAGCAGGGGTCATTGTAACTGCTGAATCTTTTACAAGTACATGGACAACTGTGTGGACCGATGGTGTCGTGAAACCCATGGATTCAATGTACAGATATGGCATTATAACGTTATAATGTCAATTACCCTGGGTACTAAAACCTGGGCCCAACCGGCCCGCACGGCTTTAAAAGGAATCTTACTATGGGAATCTAACAACGCACCTCGCACATATATAACACATCCCCTTTCACACCCAGGCGATGTGGGACTATCTACTCCCTTTGTAATTTGTCAACCCTCTTGGGCCTGGGCCTATTGGGCTCCAACCCTCACCCTCCCCCTCAGGTCCGCCCACACAAAGATCTCCACAGTCCACCCCCCTTGGGACCCAAGGTCCACGTCGGCACACTTCCGACTGGGCCAGACTTTGATACCATTCTGTAACGACCCGAACCGCACAATATGATATTGTCTGCTCTGAGCCCAACCGGCCCGCACGGCTTTAAAAGGCCTCTTACTATGAGGATCCAACCTCGCACATATATAGCACATCCCCCTTCCACACCCAGGCGATGTGAGATTATCTCCCCCCTTTGTAGTTTGCCAACCCTCTTGGACCTATTGGGCTCCAACCCTCATCCTCACCCTCCCCCTCAGGTCCGCCCACACAAGGGTCTCCACAGTTACCCTGAGTACTAAAACCTAAAGAAAGAAAGTTGCTTAAACGGGGATAGTTTCGTAGAATCCAGCTACTAAATCAGCAATTCCCTTTTTATAAGTTCTTCAGGACATTTTATTTCTTTTTCCAAAAACTCGATACAATAAAATTCGAACCCACCGGATTCCACATTAGATTGGATGCTACTCGTGGTATGACAAAATGAATATGCAACACATGCACTGGACGATGTCTCCTGTAAGAAATTTATCATGGTAAAGAGCATCTAGCTTGTGACATGTTAGAGAAGATGAATTGAAGATGTGAATTTCACATAAAACCCAACGCATTGGCATTACTCAGTTGCGTGGACAAGAGTTACAGTTGGTATTAGCAAAACCCATGTCTGAGGTTCCATGATCACACTCAAAAGGCTTTTGAAATGGGAAACATTACATAGAGATGCAGTTTATATGACTCATCACAGAAAGTCTGATATCATGATTCATGGTGGGCATAGAACAATTTGAAAATATTATGAGCTTCTTTCTGAACCTAATGAGCCAGTAGGTGCACAATCACAACCTTCAACAAATCACTAATCCAAGCATTGCTCCTCCATGTCGCTCAAGAAACATTACCCTTTTTGCTTAAGTTGTTGATGCACTGCAGCTCTTGGCTGAGAGACATGCTAGTTGAAGTGAGCAAGCAATGGGTTCAGAGAGTGACACAAAAACATACATGAAAACTAGCTGTTTAGAGAGTCGGATGCAGAGTAGCTAAGAGAATGGTTAGAGTCTACAATAACAAAAGGTTTCTTTACTTTAAAATATTTTGAAATAACAAAATAAATCAGAGGGAGTTACAAAATTTTTTGCATCAGATCTCATCAACTGTCAACAAAACTTGTACACACCCAAATTGAAAAACTATTCCCCATGTGGACAGTCGAGATGCCTAAATTCTTCAGCTGGAAAGTCAGCACTGAACTGTCATACTGCTACAATCCCAATCTTTCCAGCAAACTCAATATATGATAATAAAGTTTAGACAAAATAATTTGTAACAATAGAAGAACCGGACAGTACAACGAAACAACATGGTAAGGTCAATACAGAGCTATACAGTAAATGCAGGGTATACAGCTGATCACCGAATGACGTCATTAAGGCAGTCCAAGAAGAAGTTGAGGTCGATCTTCTTTTTGCCAGAATAAACATCCTCTGCAGCACCGCCTTGCTCACCCTGGGCCGCCATTTCAATCAACATATAGAGCTTCTTGATCGGTATCTGGACAAGAAAATATAAGTCATACAATACTTATCTGAAGAGTGTGAATTTAGCCAACCTAAATCAATCCCCTAGTTGATTTTTTTTATTTGGAACATTCAATGTATCCCAGAAAAAGACTGGCACCTAAAAACCAATTGATATGTACAAATAAGCGAAAAAATGCTACAACTCGTGTTGTACTTCGCACCTTACTAATGCACAACTTGATATCATATTAGGGGACCCAGTCCTTTACGAAAAGAAGTATCTCCTAACAGTATTTTTCCTATGTTCAGACATTCTACAAAATGTCCCACTCAATTTTGTATATCAGCTTTGAGAATGTTCGTGCAGAATTTAAAGAAGTTCATCTGGCTAGTCAACAAGCACAGAAATGTATTGCTAAAATCTCATAATGCCTTGATGATTTGCTTTTTCTGTTCACAGTTCTGTTTGCTTTCTCTTTCTTTCTTTTTTTCCATGTGTATGTGTGCATCTGTGTGTGCGTGTGTTTTATGTTTTTTGTGCTTCTTTTACTTGTGTGTGTATGTGGTAGGGCGACTGCCTAATGAAGATTACTCAAGTTAAAGCTTACATTATCCAGGACCTCCGCAGCACCATCAATGTCGTCCTCATCAAAAATATTTAGATGCTCGAGAACCTGTTATAGAGGAAGAAAAAGAATCAAATCATCATCATCATCATCATCATCAAAGCCCATTGCTGATAAAGAAAAAGAATCAAGTACAAGCCAAAAATTCAAAAAACAAAATGTAGTAGAAGCTTTGATCAAAAGGGTGAACATGGATGTTTCTAAAGCCCCCAACAATTACATCACAATTTGTAAAAAAAATTGAATCATGTGATCCCATAGTTATCTAACGATGAATACAATACAGTACACGATATGTATCGTATCTAAGCCTCATGTACATATATCTTACGATATATCGATGCAAGGATGTACTATCAGTGACATGAATGAATGAATGGATGATAACCAAGGATGCATGGACACAGACATGCGTGTCGTGTCGGACATAGACACGACACATCGACTTGACAATTTCCCAAAAAACTAGGACTCAAATACACGTCGACACGTCATACTAATTTTTTAATAAGTCATATAAACATAAATAAAATCTAATAAAATGTCTTTCTAGAGTGTTTGAAGAAGACGACACTCTGTTGCAAGAAAAAAATATAGAGAAAAAGTGTGGCAAAAACGAGAAGCAAATGAGAGAAGAAGCATAGAGGTAGTCTATGCTTTAGTGGATTTTTGTCTTAAATTGTAATTGAAAGAGTCATTACTTCAGTTGGATCAACAACCAATAAATTAGGTGGTTATTTGCAAACATCTAAAAGTAAAAAATAAAACAAAGCTGATTTTCAAGTCTTGGTTGTGTCCTGACCAAGTTCCAGGTGTATTGGAGGCGTGTCCGATACGTTGACCACATTGACCATGTGTCTGACACACCTACTGACACGTTGACCAAGTGTCCGACTCGTGAAGGCATGTTGAGCGAGTGTCGGTGTCGGATACGTGTCGGACACGGATACGGCAAGTTTTTCGAAAAATTCGTGTTTCCTTGATGATAACCAATAGCTTGTTAATATATGTAACACAAGCCATATATCTAGTGGAAGTGTTTATGAGACATCCTTGCTTGAATAAGTCTTATTTATGTCTTTTATATGCTTAAAGATATAGTATATATATTTGCATCATATATTAATTTTTGCACTGTATCTTACGTACATGATACGTTTACGATACATGTATCTTTAATTTAGGTTTCCGATATAAGATAAACGTTTTGATAACTATGTGTGATCCTATGCATAGGGACACAAATTTCAGCCATTTATTGCCTTCTGTTATGCTAACCAATGTAATGCATCTAGAAAACAATATATGTTTCACTAGTTTCCACAATATAAAACCTTTTCCCAAAAAAAAAGGCCATCATTGGAACATGTTGCACCAAGGGACTATGCTTTCAGAAAAAAGGAACTATGCTTTCAAAATTGAATCAAAGGCCCAGAAGATCCAACTAGAGAACAATGCATGAAAAGAATTGCAATAAAAAATTTTAGTGTCACATATAAGGAGATTTATCAGAAGATCTAGTTGTTATCAGCTCAAGTTAGTTACGTCGGCATCTTGCGATATTGAGAAAGCCCTAAGGCTTCTGAAAAACAGAAGAAAGTTTATAAACAAGTTCTATGTCGTCGAATGTCTTACCTTATTACAAAGCAATATTTCTAAATCTACTAAACTAAGTCTAGACATGAGTTTATTTCTTCCTTTCCATTCTAGTCGGATCTCTGGATTATACATCAACCCATCAAATAACACTTCGGAATGAAACACCATGTGATGCATGGTCGTGTAACTGCTATTTTGCATAATACTAGAGCATGCCACGTGTAGTCATAAGTCATAACAATACAATAAGACACCTGCTTTGATACAGGAGTATCTTCCTTTAGAAGCTTAGTGGTCAATTACGGAAAGTTTTCTATTTGGATAAGATTTCTTTAATTAATTAAGACAAGGAAAGTTTCGTTGTTGGATAAACGTTTTCTTGACCAATTTAGGAAAATGAAAGTTTCCAATTTGAATTAGGTTTCCTTCTCAATTAAGACTATGAAAGTTTCATTATTAGAAGTAGGTTTCCTTGTGAGATTTGAAAATTAAATAAGGAAAAAATCCTCTTTGTGGGATAAGGAAAGTGATATGAAAACATTTTATTATTAGGAGTAGGTTTTCTTATTTTTGAAACAAGAAATTTTTCCTTGCAGGACAAGGAAAATAATATGAAAATACTTTTCTTTTAGAAGTAAGTTTTCCATGTTTGGTTAAAACAATAAAGTTCTCCTTGTGGGACAAGGAAAGTAATATGAAAATACTTTACTATTAGGAGTAGGCTTTCTTGTTTGGTTTTGAGTTGTTTAGCTCATATATAGTGTCTTTGTATGTAGGTTCAAGGCATCCCAGGAAAGACAAAAAATCCAGGATATTCAGGTTAGAGAGATGTAGATTCTAGCTTGTTCAGCAGAGCTCTAAAGAGAGTTGTTCTTGAACGAGAGCCTCAAGAGTTTGTTCGGGAGAAGCCTCTTGAACAGTTTGTTCTCGAGGGAGTATTAGAGCTTTTGTTAGTTAATAAGATAGTAAAGGTTGGAGCTTCAAGAGAGTTTGTTATGAGAATTTGGAGCCTCAAAAGAGTTTGTTCTGAGAATTTGGGGCCTCAAGAAAATTTGTTCTTGAGAGGTTGGAACCTCGTGAGTATTGTAATGCTTGTAAGATAGAAAAAGTTAGAGCCTCAAAAAAGTTTGTTATGGAGAAGATGAAATCCTTATTCTAATAATATAGTGGAATGATTGGAAAAAACTCTAATCGTCTTGTATTCTTCTTCTTTTATTATTATTTTCGCATTTAGCTCCGAATCGTATTGTGTATCATCCTTAGTACTAATAAACTGCTGCATGCATATAGCATACTTATAACCTCAATATTAAGGCATGTACTCATTGCATGTGAATGTAAAATATTCAGAGCAGCACACTGATGGAACAAATGAGTCGTCATATTATATTCAATAATGAAATTCTTAGCATGTGTTATTGCTGCCAACATTTACCTTTTTAGCATCCGTGCTTCGCAATGTAGGAATATGATGAGTCACAGAGAAAGTATCACAAAAACCAAGAGAATCCAGGAAACCCACTTCGCTAGTTGTCCCAAACACAAGAACATTTTTTCCCTGGCAGCAAAGAAACATCGGTATTCAGTGGTATAGATGTATAGCATGGTTGGAATAGCCGAATCTTGCATCATAAATGTGAAAAAATATTTATCATAATAAATAAATAGATATTCTGAAAACAATACGCCCACTCCATGGCATTACATTATTATGTAGTCCTCAGAGGATTATAGCTTGCTGCATTTGGCAATCTAAATCAACTCAAAGCAAGAATAAACTCTTGCTGTTGCTACTTTAGCAAATAGCCTAAGGTGTATGGTAGGATGAATGATGAAGTTCAAAAATGACTTTAGCGTCATAAAATTCATCTTTTTAGAAATCATAACTCTGCATCAGATGGATGAGTATAGCAAGTGGAGAACAAATAAATAAGAATAACACTAATAAATAATTACAAATAAATAAAAGCAAAAATAAAAATATAGTAAAAACATACAATTAGGAACGTTTTTGGAATTCAAAACAGCTAATGAGCAAATGAAAATCATGACATGGTCTAAAGACATATTAGCTCGGCTAGGAAGACTTGTTATATAACTCGTACAAGAGATGAGGTCAAAACAACATTGATTCATTGTGTTTTTGTTGTCTCAATAATTTCTAAGAGAGAAGTTCAAAAGAGAAACCTTTGGAGGAAGACGCTTGAGGAGGACCAACAATGTCTGCGAAATAAGGTTTGAAAAACGGGGCCCAATTGGCACATATTCCAACAACCTGTATCAGAGATTGGTATTAAGAACAAATGGAATAACCATCAAAAGAACTGAATAAGAAAGAAGCATTTGGAACAGCACTAGTCACCTTTCAATGTCATCGAGGATGATGATGCTTAACTGTGATTTATAAGCATCCTCGAATACCTGCCACATCACAAAAGAATTCAGTATTCTGCTCATACAGTCATCAGTCAGAAAATTACAGGTCAGGCAGATGTACATAATGCAGCATTCTCCAAGTAATCCAAATCTCTGAGATAGTGAGATAGATATCATAATTTATCTGAAAGTATCTGGTGTTTGATTAATAAAAACGACTGTCATTTGAAAGAAAAAGAAGATGCTGCCTGCTAAATTCAACCGGACACTAGTTGTCTCGAAAGAATTGTAGTCAAACTTTTTAGGATATCTTTAACATACCTTGACAATCTGCGCACATTTGCTGCTTTCACTAAGACCAATCATGGTTTCAGATGAGATCTAGTACCGTACAAAACAAGATAAGTACAGGACAAGAAAGGGGTGAGGAGCGCTGAAGACTACCCAAAGGACAACAAAATGTTTAAAACCAACAAGAATCTTACAATTTTGACATAAGCAAAGTCACTGTCAATACCCACGGTAGCTGCCATTGCACTCTTGCCACTGCCAGGATGTGTAAGTTTAGAACAACAATTATAAAAACAGATTGATTTATAAAAACAGAAAATATATAAATCAAAAGCATGTTGACGCTTACCTGCCACTGGGACCTTCTAGAAGGCAAGTAACAAGTGGACTTCCTCTGCTCACTTTAACTTGCTCCACTAATAGCATAGCTCTTTGATAAACATGCTTATGTCGTTCACCACAGTATATCATGCCATTAAGCCTGCAAGTTTCCGGTGGTGTACATGTCGTATCAAACTTTACATGAAATACCAGAGTTCATTTGCTCACCACTCAGGCCACCAAAGTTGATTTATGTAATTCTCATCAAGACATAAAGAAGCATCTTTAAAATTTTGTGAATTTTTTTATATTTTCAATTCAAACTACTTATGCTTCACATTCAGACGCAAATTGCCTAAGCAATGCCTCATTAGTCGTCATTTTTCCGACATTTCTTGAAAGTAGTTGGAATCATATGGCTTCAAATACAACCAGTAGCCTTGCCTCTACTTGAAAGGAACGTTTAAATGATAACCTCCATTTCTTTCTGCAAGTGCCAAGGTAAAAGAGGGGCATGCAATAATTAATAAATGGAATCTTCCTTTGACTAGTGTAAGCCTCCCACCCTCAGTGAGAAGTTTGCTCTTCCAAGTTGCAAGTCTCGATTCTAACGTTTGACATTTACACCAGATTCTACACCCACCCTACTTTTAGACCTTACAAAATAATAATACAGAAAATATGGGAAGATTATCTCCTATAAAATGTTAACTACTTCCCATATCAATGCTCATTCCCCAACCCCATATATCACACTCCAAGAAATTGATATTTTTTTCTTATTCATTAATTTCGGGGTTAATTACTTCACCAGTTTCATTCATTTGATTAAGAAGACACTCTTCGTAACCCATAACCTTAGAACCTAGAAATGACTTCACTCAAGTACCTCATGGAGGCCAGAAAGAGAAAGCCTTGATGGAGCTCAGTCCTTTCAAACACTGATTCTTTGTAGAAACCCTCTCTTAGCTCTCTTTAATCCACATAACCTTCTATCCTCAGCTATTTGATTAGGACTGAATAGCGAACCAGCCGCGAGAATCACAATCGACAAGGAAATAAAAATGTTCCCAAAGATAGAAGCCCACTCTTTCCCCCATGAAGAGAAAAAGATGACTTCCTGACTTTTTTTCCTCCAAAAGGAAGTTCTTCCTTGCATTCATCATAACTTGCTGGTTTGTATTCACAGTTTTCTCAAATAGAAATGCCTAGTGCCTATCGAAAAGATCTCGAAATGAATCCATCTTCTTATCTGAGAACCAGCATTATTATTACGGAGAACAAATAGAAAATGTTGCTGGTCTCATCCAAGATTTCCCAGACAAACCATAAGCACCATCCAATGAGAACTACACAAGTATGCACAGATTGGTACTCTGATCGTGTACTGGATTTCCAAACTATGCAAGGAAATGCACACAAAGTCGATTGTTCATACTTTTAGCTACCTTCTGAGGACAAATCATAAGTACCAAACTTGTATTCCTTCAAAATAAGAACCAGGTAAAAGATGAATGATATCAAATTTTATAGAAGAGAAAGATCATATAAAGGATTCAGTATTCTTCTCAGCAAAAACATAGTTGCATCGGACGTTGTTAGGCATGTGGCAAGGCATGAGGTTCATAGGCCCACCACTAGTGCCTTGGCTCTTGGTAAGGCCTTGACGGAGCCTTTTTTAACAGACTAAACTTTTGTACTTCTAATCTTTTATTAATTTGAGATTTGATATTATGTTGAATTCTAAAAACGAATTAACCTGTGAGGTAATTTGTTCGTGTAGGGGCTTTTTTTTTTCCTCTTTGTTAACTCACTTTTTTTTTATCAGGCATAACACTAAATGCATTGCATTAAATATATAATAAGAAAAATGAGTTTTCACTATATGTTACACTGGAAAACTGGAAACACAGCTATACAATTACAACGTTTTCCCAGCTAAACATATAACATTCATATTCAAACCCCAAACAATTCGCTGCGTCACCCCAAAGACCATATGAGGAACTTGATGCTCGAGATTTTCTCCCAAGATTTTCACTCGTCCTGAAAAAATTAGATGGTTACATTCCTTCCACAGACACCAATAATCGCATGTGCGAGTCTCCCAAACTCATTTGTCTACCGAGGTTAGGTTACCAATATTCCAACTACCTAACAAATCCATGAGCTCCCTTATACTATCTTTTTGCTTTTGAATTCTACAATAAATCCCTCCCAAACTCTTTTCACCAGAGAGCAGTTGACAATAGTTGAGAAAAAGATTATCAACTGTCTCTTCATGTGCCTGCAAAACACACACATGTTGGGGGATAAACATACCCTTGTTCTTAAGATTTTCCTGTAAGGGATCTATTCTAAATGGTGGTCCATAAGAGAAAACACATATTCGTTAAAATCTGCTTCAACCAGACTTTGGATAACATCCTTGATATAAGGGATTATTACGTGCTAGAAATTTCTGATTGAAGAAATGAGTTGACACTTGACAGTGAAACC
Source organism: Berberis vulgaris (assembly GCA_963556465.1). Lineage (NCBI taxonomy): Eukaryota > Viridiplantae > Streptophyta > Magnoliopsida > Ranunculales > Berberidaceae > Berberis > Berberis vulgaris. Next base: position 82,868,039 of record OY747128.1, on the reverse strand, counting down.
GTGTTTTCCATCTATCCACACCTATTGATCAATCGCCATCATTCAGAATTTTGTCATTCAGCGGCTCAACAAACTTGTGGCCATTCCATTTCCCAATATTATTTACTCTGCATGTCTCCCACGTTTACACAACTGCCCGCTCCGATCCGATAGACTGTGGACAATGCCTGTCCTAAGGGCCTTATCGAAGAATAAAATTGGACCCTTTATAGAATGAGCATTTTACCTTTGTTTACTAAAAGAAATTGAAATTTGGGGAACTTCAAATTTAGGGGCCCTTTTCACGTACAAAGCAAACTAAATATTTCATTGCATAATGTGTTTATTAAAAATAATTGTGTTTAATGTATAATTGTGTTTAATGTATGACTTTATCTAAAACAAAAAACTATAAAATGTATCGTAGGGACTTTTTCTAAAAGGATAAGAATGATGACCGTTGGTGCAATGAGATCATTTGGGTAACACATAAGCGCGGATTACTTTTAATGTATAAAATGTTATAAATCCTTAAAAGGACAAAGACAAAAAATAAAATTTGGGCCCTTGGATTCGGGGCCCCGTGCGGCCAACTCTCCGGCACATGCACATGGCTGGCCCTGACTGTGGACTAGGGAAAACATTTGCTTCAAAGGTGAATCACCAGCCCATATTTCATTCCAAAATAACAATTGAGCCTGTATTAATTTTATAGGAAACGTTCCCTTGAAACTCTAGTTTGTCCTTCATAATACCTTTCCAAAGAATACACTTATAGGTTATGTTTAGATCATTTGAGAACCCACCACCAGTACCTTCTCCATATTTGTGCAAAATAATTTGTCTCCACAAAGCATCTTTCTCATTAATAAATCTCCATGACCAACTCTCCATTAACACCACGCACATAGTTTCGATTCTAAAAGGATAAGAATGATGACCGTTGGTGCAATAAGATCATTTGGGTAACACATAAGCGCGGATTACTTTTAATGTATAAAATGTTATAAATCCTTAAAAGGAAAAGGACAAAAAATCAAATTTGGGCCCGTGGATTTGGGGCCCTGTGCGGCCAACCCTCCGGCACATGCACATGGTTGGCCCTGATTGTGGACTAGGGGAAACATTTGCTTCAAAGGTGAATCACCAGCCCATATTTCATTCCAAAATAACAATTGAGCCTGTATTAATTTTGTAGGAAACGTTCTCTTGAAACTCCAGTTTGTCCTTCATAATACCTTTCCAAAGAATACACTTATAGGTTATGTTTAAATCATTTGAGAACCCACCATCAGTACCTTCTCCATATTTGTGCAAAATAATTTGTCTCCACAAAGCATCTTTCTCATTAATAAATCTCCATGACCAACTCCCCATTAACACCACGCACATAGTTTTGATTCTTTGTATCCGCAAATCCCCTTCACCTGCACACACCTTGTCCCAAGCAATTACAAGATACATTATTTTATCCGGAGCTGATCCCCAAAGTAATTCCCTCATTTTTTTTTTCAAGTTTGATTGCAACAGAGTTTGGGGTTGTAATAAGATACATGATGTACATGGGGAGACTAGAGAGAGTCGATTTGATTAGAATGACTCTATTTGCTTTGGACAAAAAATTTGTTTCCATGTTGTGAGCCTCTTGTCGAACCTTTCAACAACAATTTCATCCCAAGCGTGCTTACTCTTTCTCTCGTACTTGGCTCCAAGTGGGAGAACGACAACTTCAAAAAATAACAAAAAAAAAAAATCTAGGTATGTCTTAACAGCCTTGGTGACCTTCTACCTCAGTCCATGGCACTATGGCGCTCCAAAGCCTAGGGAGAGACGCTTTGAAGGGGGGGAAAAAGTGCCCTTCCGAACCAGCGATAGAAACTCAAATAACATAGGTGCGCACGCAAACTCAAAATGAATATTTTTGTATGGTGCCACGACAAGATCATGTAGATCTTTGCACAACAAGCAGTTCAATTCAACAAAAATAAACAAATCGGAAAATAAAGCCTACCTGCAACGTTCAAGGTTGTCTGTAGAGGCTCCAAATGCAGGAACAATTTCGTAGAGAGCATGCAGAAAATCATCCATGGTGACTTTTATACTTTCCTCATCAATTGGCTTTGTAAGATCATCTAAGCTTAGCTGCCGGTTCAAGGCAAATGAAACTGCACTCTTTACAACTCCTTCAAGTTCAGCCCCACTATAATTCTTTGTACGAGCAGCTGCACCAGAAAAAATAAATTTCAATCATTTTTTTCTTTTCTTCTCAGAGTTCAATCAAGAGGAATAATTGTCGCATATACTGGGGCGCCTTAATGCTCGAAGAGAATCTATTTCTGTCCTGAACTTAGTTATAACTATTGGTTTTTACTTAGTATGGCTTTTGCAATAACATAAACAAACTCTACAAATTTATAAATATATATAGGAAAATCCCTCGCTCTTCTCCAAATAGAGATCAACTTGGCTGCTTACGTTATTAATCAATTGCAATCAATGTGCATGTTAAAAAGTCCTGATTGAGTAGAGTACGACGACGCACACTTCTCCATATACTCATTTGACACTCATTTATGAGGGCATACATAAAACGGAGCCGATGCTCCTCGTATGCAGCATCCTAACACAATCACATCTTGATCCGATGTTCCTAGCTTAATCAGAAGAGCGTTTAAAGTAGTGTTCAAAAAATTGGCCTAGGCGGCGCCTAGGCGCTAGAAGGTGGAAAACCGCCCAGATTAATGGCTGGGCGGGTCTAGGTGGCCTAGGCGGACTCTAGGCGGTCTGGGCGATTTTTATTTTTTTTATTTTTTAATAAGGCTGATTGTGTTCTTATTTTATTTTTCTTTCCTATTTTTTAGAAATAAACTATTTAATTTTTTTTTATTCAGTATATGTCTAAATGTAGCAAAGGATGATTACTTAATGGAATTCTCAAAGAATCTGCCGGTACCAATTTTACTAAAGTAGATTTTATCAAACATAACTGAGGTTATTCATGCAATTTGAAGAAAAATAAAAGAGTACACAAATTCAAATTTATATAAAGTACCCATCATGACCAACTTCAGTCATTTGAGTTTTAATAAATTTTGTTCACGATTGTTAATTTTTCATGTTTTTAAATTTTGCATATGTATATTGGCATTAAATTAGATGTAATTGACAAGGTATTATGCTTAACTTTTGTAAATTATTAAAGTTATAATACAAAACCTATGACCGCCTAGGCCCCTGGGCGCTAGGCACCTGCTCGCCGCCCGCCCAGCGCCTAGCGATTTTTAGAACACTGGTTTAAACACCAGACTGGTTCCTGGCCATCACTTTATCATGAACTGATGTATACCTTAGAGGTCCAGCAAGGAAATGAGAAAATCTGACCCAAAATCTAGCTTGACGAGTTGTGCAAATCCATATGCCCAAATCTCCTGGAGTTTCTGAACTGATAGGAATCTCTAGATGGATCTAACCTGCTGCATTTTCATTCAATTTATTGGACAGATTTCCCCTTCATTTCCATTCTAAGGGTGTACTCTGGATCAGGGTAGTTTAGGTTTTTTTTTTTTTTTTGAGATTGGATTGGCTATAAATAGTGAATACCAATCTCTTGTTCATTGGGACGGTTGCTCTTTGGTTTTGTGATGAAGATTTAATTGAGAAGAGAGGTTTCTCTTTGGTATTTTATTCCAATTTCCTGTAAATCCTTGGTAGCTACTCATAGAGATCAAATTGGAGATTCAATATAGTCTTAGAGGCTCAATTGCCTTTAATCTTGATCTCATTAGTTTGATCATAAGATCATCAATTGTTTGATGAGTTCATGTCCTTCTAACTAGATCTAGAATTCTTGTTTAGATCTAGCAACCCAGAACCTCCATGTCACCTTTGTGAGCTTCCATAGCAAACTCTGCTTCGAATTCCATTTCCATTGTAATTGAAAAATATAAAATAACTTAAAACCTTTGTTTTAAACTTCCTAGTTTGAGCTTAAATCTTCTCTAATTTGGTCTATAAAGCTTGGAGCCACCAGGCACCACCTATTTGACTAATAATACTTAGACAATTTAGATCCCAAATTTTAATCATGCGGAAGCGTGAGATAATAATATATATTCGTGGGCATCAATGGGTAACACTACACCATAAACTCACACAGATTGTCATGGATAAACACACAAGGAAAGATCCATGGGCAACGGGAGCGGGCTTCATTACTCCACAAACTTAAACATGAAATTTAAGCCATTTAAATTTCAGAAGGTGCTCACAACTTCTGAGAATTATCTAGATAGTACAACTCATATCATGACTCAACTCCATGTAGGATTATGAGAAGCAACAAATAGTGTCAAATGTGAAATGTACAATAGAAATGTTAAAGAAATCAAAATTTATATTCACGTTATACCTTGCCCAATAAAATGCTTATATTTTCTATAGGTATTGGCATATTATGGATAAAAACATGTTTTTACTATACCAAGAGGACTCCCTTAGTTTTCATCGTAATGAAAACTATATCGTTTCAGCTCCAAGCTGAAATTTTGAGGAAAATTAAGACTAACAACGAAACAATGTGTCAATTTTAGCTCGTTTCGACATGTGTGCCTCGAGATCCGCACTAAGTGGCATAAAGGGAATTTCTCTACTAATATTATGAAGCGAGTGAAACCCTATCTTGGGCACGACACAAGCCGGCCGTATGCCGGCTAGCTTTGATTGTCCAAGACCACCCGAAAGGATGGTCCTTAAACACTCACAAAGACCGTTTATCAAGACATTTAATTACGAGGACCGAACATGTATCCCGAGGAACGGTTGAAAACTTTGGCACGTTGTTTCTAGTGTTAATCCATAATTATCTTAAAATTTCAGCTCAAATGAATTAAAAATCAATTTTTTAAACTGAATAGGATCCTTAATTTACAATGCAAACTAAGGGGTCCTCCTGGGTAAGTAAAAACCTATTTTTTTGTCACTAAACTCCCAATGCCCTATTTTCTAATCTATAAAAGACTGCCTCTGCCAAAAACAGCTAATTTGGACATTTCCAAATCCATCAAATAACTACAAATATCGAAACGAATCGCATTTTTTGGTATATGTTGAATCAGTCTTTGGTCATACTCTGATTCATCCAAAGATAAGTATTTCTCCTCAGTGTGCACATAACATTAAAAGTTCAGCAAAGTTCCTTGCATATACCTTAGGTAAAATAAACACTTAGAATTTTGCAGCTTTGAATTTTCAATGTGGAGATGGGACCTTGAATTGTAGTGTATTGTTCTGTGCCATGGGGGTTTCGGATGTTCAGATGTTGTTTGAGCATCCTGGGTCTATAGTGATTCCATTAGGGATGTTTTATTCTTCATGCCTAGTTTTCTTGTATATATTTCTAATAAATGTATGCATCTTTAAATAATCAACAATTCTACAGTGCCTAGACTTACATGCTTGCTTTGTGCCTGGATGGTACCAGGCACATGGCATGAAGAGGTTGTTGGACAATTTCTTTTTGTTAATCAAAAGAGTTTGTATGGAGGGCATTCCAATTGAAGTTCACATATGCATAATGGGATGCTCCTGATCATTCTGGCTAAGTGGGAAATAATCATCAAGATGAATCCACAAGATTAGACACTTTGGATCAAGCCACGTTAGACAAACCATGTGCCTAGTACCATCCAGGCAGCGTAGAAGGACTCTTAAATAATATCTGATAATTTTTATTTCAATAATTTTTATTTCAATCAGTACCCTTCAATTAATAACTTCTGGTTGGTTTAACATGCATGCCATAGATAAAAGCTATCTTAGATTTGTAACCCTTTATATAGTGGAGAAAAAAATTTAAAAACATTAAATAGAAGATAAGAAGAATCATCCAGTGAATTTTCAGATCATGGCACAACAAAATACACACCAAGCTCTTGAAGGTTTATATCTGGAGCAAGAAAAGAGTTTTCTTTCATCTTGTTTGTATGGATTTGAAGAATCTGAAGACGTCCATTTTCATCAGGAAGATTTATCTCAACTTGAACCTCCAAACGCCCAGGCCTACAAATGAAAAATCAAAAAATTAACTGCATTCATAATTTGGGTCACGGAATAACATAGGAATCAAGAAGCTTCATTCAATCAAAACCCTTCACCTGAAAAGAACCCAAAGATAAATTTAACAACAACCTTTAAGAATTGTCAGCCTTCAGAATATTTGTTTCAGTTCCAAATAAATTCATTGTTTCTTTGTTTCAATTAACTTTCTCGTCAAAGAAAGGAACACAAATTTGCTGAAAGAATCAAGAACTACAGATCTACATTGAGCTTTCTAAACTATGAACCACCATAACGAACAATTTATCTAATAGTTGACTATTTATTTACTACAAGAATTTCCAACATTCAATCCGAACTTTTGTACAACATAACCAATGTTTGTATTTTATGTGTGTCTGTTTGAGAAAGAGAGAGTTACCTCAAAAGGGCTTCATCAATCAAATCCTTTCTGTTGGTCATTCCTATCAGCAAAACATTGTTCAAGGACTCAACACCATCTATCTGAAAAACAATTACTTGGTTATGATATATTGGATGGGAAACGTAAGCACTAAAAATCATGTTGTGATATTCCTGAATTAATTGTTCCAGGTAAAATATAAACATTTTGAAGTGTAAACTGACCTTTGTAAGGAGCTGGTTCACAATGCTATCATGAACTCCAGTACCATCTCTAGTTGATCCTCTTGACTGCCAAATTGAAGCAAAACATTAGTTCATAGAGTCAAACGTGATTGAGAACAATCAATTTAAGAATTCAATAATAGTTCAAAAGAACATGAGATGGGGATGATGCTGGAAACTTTGTGTTAAACAGTGTGGAAATCTGAGTAAAGCAGTGAATTTTGGAACCCAAGCAAGATGCACAGTCATGTCACGTACAACAAAAGAATTATTCTAAAAATGCACAAGCAGAGACCAGTCAGAAAACTATAACTGATATCTAGACCAGTGTTAATAAATGAATCACAGATTCGTGATTGTTTATGGAATGAAACACTGTGCTATCCCAAAGTTTTATACTGAGAATAGCCTTCTCTCTTCAGCTTTGCGGACAAAAATTGGCAATCTCAAGTGTCAGCAAACCATTAAAAAGTATAGTCATTTCTTCAACGGCTCCAAACATCCAACAAAAGACAAATCAAAACATCTTTAACAATACATCTTTCTACACTGAACTGCCTAATCTTGGGCTGAAGACATGCACCTACAAGGCTACAACCTGTGTAAAACATAAAAGCCCAGAAAAGCAATCTAAATAGAGTGACCATGCAAATGATTAACTGTTTGATTCTCTCTTCATTTCCTCACACACACTGCATCCAGTAGGATCATTTGATCATTTTTTCTTCTTTCTGATTATTGAGTTCATAGCTTCATATTGTGTCAAAGGGAGACACATTCCAAGAAACAAACAACTTGCAAGGTCATGATCTACACTCAAGGTTAAACATTAAAGAGAAATAAAATCCACTTGATCAAAAGATCAATTAAAAGTACTTAAATAAATCAATAAACTTTTATGATGGCAAGTACTTAAATAAATCCACCAGCTTTATGAATGATTCACGTGGATCAACTAAATCAATGGCATGTTCTTGAACCAGATATATTGTGAAAAATGTCTCATATGCATGTCTGCCTTTTGCACTGATGATGAGGAATACATATACTGAGATGAACCACGTACCTTGCAAATAGCATCAATTTCATCAAATATGATGACATGCAACTCACTCTGGTCCCCTTTTCAAAAAAAAAAGCAAAGAGGAGCATTAAATAACAGAATGAATGGACAATAATTTGAAATGGCATATGCATCCTTCTTACCTTTACTCCTTTGGTCATTCTCAGCATCAGCAAATAGATCCCTCACATTCTTTTCAGTTTCACCAACAAACTTGCTCAATACTTCAGGTCCATTAACAATCTAGAGTCCATAGAAAAATTAAGTTGAGAACCAGGAAAAGAAAGATCAGGTAGTAAACATGCTTAACTTCCCAATCAACTTAAAAGGCAACGACCGAGTTCATGCACATAAAATTTAAAAGCAAGTGAGTTCAATAACATCCGTTGACTTGAAGGATATAAGTTCAAGTAGTCCCAGACTCCCAGGTTAACCATGGTCCACCTCATCGAAAGAGAAAACTAAAATCGTGATGGCAGTAAAGTCAAAATCATGCACATCACTGATATTCAAAATAATACAGAAAAACTATATATTGTTTTTTATCAGAAGGAACGTGCCTCCAATAAGCTTCAGCTTTCACAGTTAGCCAATTATTAATGTTTGATTGGATGGATGTGAAATTACAAATGTTTGCTAACAAGTAATGTACTATGTATTTGATTCCAGATCTAAATGAAATTTGATTAGCATGTTTTGGAAGGGAAATAAACCAAGGTGATATGATCAAGGTCTCGTACAACATGTGGACAACACCTAGTGTTGAACTAGGAAGCACGGACGCTCCATTTAGGTTGCCTTGTTTGTGTCGGACACCACGTCGGAAACGACACTTCTTGGACACCTCCTACATTGTTTTCTCAAGAAAACCATAAACATAGGCACTTCTCGCATAATCTTTTATGCTCATGAAGTCGTATTTTTATAAAAACTTACCAAATGGCTTAGCAATCAAGATTAGTAGTCACTAGCACTTGTTTTAATATGATGTATCAAAAAATTGAGAATCTTATTTAATGTTCATATTTATACTGTGTAACTATTTTTATCAATAAATCAATAACTCTGCATTAATAAAGAGAGCTAGCAATCCATGGGGAAAAAACCGACAGAGAGCTAGAACAAAAACTATATACCATGTATCATGTATTTCTATTTCGCATTATATCCCCCTTTCCAAACAAACTGAACTTTCAGTATTGACCTAACATAGAATGAGAAGAAAAACAGTGTTTAATTATAAAAGGTCAGCCAGTGGTTTTTTTTTAGAGAAAGGTTGAATATTTTATTGAGAACCATAACAACCTGAACAAAAGAAAATTTACAAAGGCCTTAGCCCCCCTACACAAGAACAATCATGAGGCCTTATCGAACCCTCATGAATTGTTCCACTCTAACATGAAATGTACAAAATGCACCCCCTTGAAGACACAATGTGAGAAAACCCATAACATACATGGTAATTCGATCTCTAGATAAAAAACGAACTTCCAAAGACCCGGTCACTCCTCTCTTGCCAAATCACCCACATAATGGCGCGAGGGATAAGAGCCGAACCACCTCTCCCTTATCTTTAAACAAAGCTTGACATTTCCGCCCGAAACACACCAACAATGACCAAAGACATCACCCAATCAACCCCACAAGAATGAAGAAAATGATGCCACACCGAGCTAGCAACGTCATAATGAAGTAAGAGGTCACAAGTTTCTACATCATGAAACACATAGGGCGTTCCACCTCCACCTTCATGCTCCTAATCAAAGTATCTCAATGGTGGCATGGCTCCATAAGAGCTTCCACACAAGGAAAGAAATATTGGGATGTACACCCTTCCTTCATACAATAGAAGTAGGGAAGTTAGCTATTGGCGCCAGTATAGGATTAGCACCAAGTATAGGTTGTAGATTGATGAAACCGAGAAAGATTCGCTTTTAGCCCAACTCCACTTCCACATATCTTCATTGTAGCCTAACACCATAAGCAAAAGAGATGAAATCAAATTACCGGCCCCCTCATCCTACCACTCATTTAGCGCCCTCCTCAAACGGAGGTTCCACCACCTCCATTGGGCCCCAGCAAAAAACTCTTCAACCTTACCCTTAGAAAGAAACAAGAAAAGTCTAGGTAAAATGTATTTCAATGGGACAGGGACAGAGCCACACCATTTTATCCAACCAAAAGTATGTTTTGTCTCCTCTCCCAAGAATATGTTTCACTCGTTCCAAAAAAAATACGGTTCAACATCTGAAATCCCTTCCCACAAACTCAAACCATATAGCCAAGACAGATGGTTAGGAAGTCATCCATTACCACATCCAATCATACTTAGCCTTAATAACTCTCCTACAAAGGCTCACCCGTATCTCTTTATTGTACCTGAAAAGCCATTTCCCATGAAGAGCAAAGTTTTCCCCTTATGTTCCACACTACATGATATATCTAACTATTTGCTCAATTTAATTGACCATGGACATTGGAATAGGGAAAGAGAGACATGTGAGATATGGAAATATTAGCCAAACACAATACCCCTCCCTCGCAATCTACTCTTCCACGAGGCTGGCCACCTCCCAAGTGTTCCAAGCACCAAAACCTTAGCTCCTTAGAACTATACTTAGCACCCAAGGAGAGAGCAAGAAACCGACAAGAAGGGCTTGAACCATACAACCCATAACAGAAGTCGTGTGGGTCACTAGTGCTCCATCCCACTCCCAATACGACACTATTGAAGAAACTAAATTTCAAGCTAGAAACTTCACCAAAAGGGGACAAAATGTGCTTCAAGTTGGTCATATGATCGAATGCATCTAGGCAAGGGTAGGTGCACTTAAAAAAAAAACTTCATATTAGGATTGAGTGTATTGCTTTTAAGTTCAACACCAAGAAACAAAGTAGCGGGTCTGATTGCTTCAAACTTGAATTGAGCTCGACAATTTCAGATCGCCATAAATGGAATATGCACAACATTGAGATCATGGAAAGTTCTCCATTGTACTTTTATGGTACACTAGCTATTTGCCTCCGATCATGTCAACATGCCTCCAGTAATGAAGTCAATCAAAATTGTCAACGTGCTATGATGCATTATGCTTTGCATGCGATTTCGACCACAAACAATATTTTCTTCTTCATTTTCATTATCGTTTTCGTTAAAATTACGAGTGGATTTGTTCATCTTATTTGAAATAACTTGATAAAGGTATTTCAAAATAATAGGTTAAAAAATAAATAGATCAGCATGTATATCAAATATACATTTTCTTTAAACTATGTATGGATTCGCTTATCGTATTTGAAAGGTCTCGATGAAGGTATTTCTAAAATAAAACTTAAGAAAAAAAATCAGCATGTATATTGAATGTTATAGAACATTAAAATGAATGACAGCTCTCTCTGCCACATGAACAACTTATCTCTTCACCACCAAATCATGCTAGTTTTTTTTTTTTTTTTACATATTATTTTTTAAGACTATGCCATTGAAGGCAAGAAGAGTGAATCTTCTTCACTGAAATATCATTAAATACAACTGCAAATTGTCTGAACTCCCGAAACATTGTTGTGTTACATCACATAAAATGTTTATAATCAAAGGAATTTAACTTTTCATAGAATTTTGTAGCAGCACTATATTTTGTGATATTGATCACTGTAAAAGAATAGTCGAAACACTCCATAGGACGTGAGCATTGCATGCTTAAAAAACGACTGACAAAGATAACATATAAGATATAACTATGCCTCTTTTAAGTTTTAACTGCAGTCCACCTTGGTGGGATGAAAGAAAAGAATCAACAAGAGAATGACAAGGTTACCTTTGGGTCTCTACCATTTAACATCTTCCCTATCTGTCGAGCCATAAGAGTTTTGCCAGTACCAGGGGGGCCATATAGCAGCATTCCCTTGACATGCTTGATGCCCAATCTGTCACAACATGACATGTCAAACTAAAAAATAAAAATATATATATTTAAATAAGAAAAAGAAAAAACATAAATTTCATTTTATTACTAAAAAAATATTTGCAGTGATAACCAAAATTAAAAAGCACTTACTTGCTTGTCACATGAGGGGGGAAAACTCTAGAGGCAAATGCTCTTCGAAATATATCTGCAAACTCTGCACTCAAACCACCAATGCCAAGTGACTCGAGATTAAATTCCTTCTGCCTAAAAATGTTACTGCTTGCGGCTTCACGCTGGTTGACGATCTACATATCTCAATTCAAAGCAATGGTTCAGTAAAGAGTAGCCTTTTGCAACTAATGAAAGCAATCAAGGAGAAATAAGAACATAAAAGACGAAGATAAGGAACAAGACCTTGATACCACTAGCATTTGTTGCTTCAAACACAATGTATGTTTCATTTGATATCATCCCCCTCTCTATGGTCTTAGATTTTTCCTGGCCCTCTAGCACAGCCTGAATGACTGTGAAGATGTAGTTTGTACCATGGTATTCAAATGATACCCTTTGTCCGGAAGTCATAACCTGCATTTGAACATTTTGGCATCCAAGAATACATATGAAAATGCAGAAGTGATACTAACAAAGATTGACCAGTAAAGGAAGAGTGTAGAATATGGGTGATTATTATGCATCACATACTGTTTCACAAAAGTACCATAACCATACTCCACAAAAGTTCAATGCTTTACTAATTATATTTTCAAGGTAAAACCATACTGAAATGTATGCAGAAACCTCGGACATAAGATCCCATCTCATGTATAAATTATGCTATATGTCAGGAATGAATCCATTAAGATATGTAACAATCCAAGATGAAATAAACTAACAATAGAAGCTCAAGTAAATGCAGACCGTGTGAAAACATATGAATTAGCTATATGGAACTAGATTCAGATCTTACTTGACCAATAAATCTCTTCAGAAGTTGTTGACCAAGAAGAACGGCATCTATCTGCATAAAAGAGTAAACAACTCATTTACCCTATTTAAAGCATATGAAGCAAAATGGATTTATATGGAAAGAAAAAATTAAAACAAAACGACTTCCAGTTAAGATAAATATGTTGCTTACAGTGAAGAACACATAAGATACAGAGAAAAATGTACCTGCTCACTTTTAGTTCCTTTCTTAACGAATTCCAACTCTAGTGTAAGCATAGCCAGGTTGAAATTATCAGGTGGTACAAATCTAAAGAACAGCATGGCCAGAGATAAATTACATCAGGAGGACCATATGCCAACAAGCCACTGAATATATCCATATAAAAAGGTAATGGAGGGTCAAACCTGCAAACAGATATTGAGTCCCCTGAAGAAACTCTTGCGTGCCGTCGTTGGATAGCGTTCAAGCCAATATGACTGTCACGTATATTGTCATGAGCAGTATGTCTTGGTTAAGGGCACAGTGAATGAGAAAAAGTTCCTCAGAAGAAAGGTCAATTGTGCTAGCTTAAAAGTTTGTTATGTTCAGGTGTTTGAAGCTTAAATTTTATTTCTAGTTTTGTTTTCTTGATCATCAAAACAAAAAAATCGTGTCATTTGATAGAGAAAACGCTAGCAACTAATGAAGAACACTTAGGCTAGATAAAAAATACAAGCATCAGGTAATCCTTTTCTGGTATTAAATTTGGTATTTATTTCTTTATTTTCTGGCATTTGACCCTTCTCATAAAATTATTGAAGAGTTGCACAAGTGACTATTTGTTTTTGTTTTGAAACGAAAATGGTGGGTTCATCCAGAAAGAGACGGAGAGAGAGGGAGAAGAGGAGAGTACTGAAGATGGCAATACTACCACTTTTGAGGAGACGCTGGGAAAGATAAAGATAAGTTCTTGGTTTTTTCTCATCGCTGCCTAGTGCATTGAGTCTAAGACTCGAGGGAGGAAACGATGAGATGATAAGCAAGGTCAATATGAATAAGGTATTTATGATGTCTAGTTTGGAGTTCATGATGTTATACACTCATAACAAGTGTGGTACCCCCCTTTCCTTGGAGATTGTCAAAGGTTTCTAGGTCAACTCAGACATGTTTCATGTGATTTGGTCTAGTAACTAGTTGCACATATGAAACCAGGGTTACTTTTCTAGTCACTTCCTAACAATCTTTCTAGGGTTTCTTCTAATAAAGCGATCAACTTCTACTATCATAACCTGAGAACAAAGAGTAAATAGGCTCACAGATGCAATGGAAAATAAGACCCAGTGCATGAAGCATAACCACAACAAAATGTTAAAATCACTAGTCATCCTATTCCTTTCACAAAGATAGCTCAATTTCCTTATCCAACCCAATTTACTTAGCATAGTTCTTGATGAAGTGCATTACACCAACTTTTACAATCGACAACCTAAACATCTTCCATTAAGCCCTAAAAAAATGTTTCCATTCCTTTAACCTTAACGTGGGTTTATCTCTTCCAATTAGCTCACCAAAGACGGGCATTCAATCTCACATGTGGGTACCCTCACACTTAAATCCTACAATATAGTTAAATTCAGAAACAATGTCCAAAAGGTGGCAGCTAAAGTGACAAGCATCCATCCCTAAATAGATCCAACACAACACCATTTTCACCTGTTCCAATTATAGAAACCAAACATAATTAAATTTCACACAAATGCAACCACATCCATAACTTGTACATGGACATTAGCTTAGCAGAACCTAATAAATCTGCAAAATTTTTAACTTAAAAAATTGCATCAAGAAATCATGAACAACGAAAGAAAAAGGATATCGTATAGACAGCACGAGTGAATCGCCCACGGATGCAAGATACAGCTTTGATCCGGGAACCTGAAACTTTCGAAGTTCTGAATTGGAGCAGAAAGCTAAGTTTGTGAGAGCGAGTTCTGGAGCTGGAGTGTTGGTCACGATCATCGTCGTTGGTGATCCACTCGCCATTAGAGAGATCTGATCGATTCGATTCAGGTGATGAGATCGATTTCTCTCTAGGGTTTTGTTTGGTTTTGCTTGCAGAGAGTGTGTGAAGAGAGAGACCGTTTAAAAAATAAACTGGTTTTCTTGGCATTCAAGGAAGGAAGGGAGAATAAATGAAAGGGACGATCTGATGAAGACCGTTAATGGTTAATGCCCCCTCGATGTTGGTCGTCTTGGTTAACAAACAAAATAAAGAGACAATCTTACCCTTCCTAAAATCGATTAAGATGGAAAGTGGATATACTTACCTACATTTTTTTATTTTTTATTTTTAATACGTGTTGGTTTTATCATCCCTTCTATGGTTTTTGCACTTTAAATTAGACGTGCAAAGAAAGAATAGGGGATTCCCTCACTATGTTTACTAGAATGTCGACGTGCGCGTAATTCAGTGTTTTATTTTTCAAAAATTCAAAGTGCAAATTAAAATGCTAAGAAATTTGGTTAGAGGTCGTTCAATCGTTGTCAATTAATGTTTAATATTCTAATTTAATGATAGAGAAGCTTATATTCGTATGCATCAATTATTTTGTTGGAAAAAGGAGGAAATGTGAGATGAAAAATAGAAGAGAATAAAAAAAATGGGAAGGAAGTGATAGGGTAAGGTTAATTTAGAAAATCACTCCTCATGTAAAATGAAGTTGTTCTTGATGGCGGCACCCATGAACCATGTTGTTATGCTTAAGAAGATGGAAAATATGTGCTACTATGCCAACATGTAAATAAATGGTAGTTTGAGGGGCGTTTTTGGCAATTTATAAAAGTAAAAATATAATAGTGTTTTATTAAAAATATATAATAGTGTTTTATTAAAAGACACAAACTCCATTTGTACCTTCAAACAAAACAACAAAAAAACGAAAAATCACGTAAATAATGAAAGGTTACAATGTAGCATTCGAAACTCAGTAGGTTTGTCATAGAGGAAATGACATTTGAAACTCAGCATAGCCAATTTCCTCTGATGTTAAAATTGTTTTTTTATTGAAACTCAGTAGGTTTGTCATACCTACTGACTTCAAAATTAGGTGTATTAAGCTAATTTCAAATGTCATTTATTTTGTACTAAGCTTTTCTTCTTGTTGTTTCGTTTTTTGTAGGTTTGTCAAGTTTGAGTACAAAAAATGTGTCATTATAAGCCGATTGCTTCAATATTTTTTAGTGCACATTTGTTTATCTTGAACTTTTTTTTTTTTTGCTCAGTTTTGGGTTTTGGAATTTGATGTTTGTGTTTATTCAAATTTAGCTCTTAAATTGACTAATTGTCTAATGACACTATGATAGACATGTCCTCTGGAGGTTCAAATACTTGTTCCAATTCAACATCATTGTCAAGTTCCTTGAAAATGACATCTGACGACATAGCATGGGAATGGGGAGCATGCAGAGTACAAGCCAATAAAAAATTGATATGGTGCAAGTTTTGCAAACACATATTAGTTCTGAAATCTCAAGATTTAAATAACATCTTGCGCGTAAGAAAGGGAATGTGAAACAATGTCCTGATGTGCCGAATGAAGTGTGTTGGAGCATTACAAAGTGTAAAAAAGAAAAAAAAAATTGAGAATGCTAGAGTTGCACAAATTCTTGAGGGTGATATTTTGTTAGGTGGAAAAGATGATTTAGAAGAGAAGCAACCAATATGTGGTGATAGGGAAAGTAGTGGTGGAAGAAATCATATACCAATTAGAGGTAGCCAGATGATGAAGGTTGCTAGTAATGTAAGAGACTCACTTGATACTATGTTACTTAGTGACATGGCCAAACTCAAGCAAGCAACTTTGGATAAAAACAACCCTCATAAAAGAGAAATTAAAAAATTTGGCTTGGGTTGTTATAGCTAATTGGGCATATGAGGTTGGACTATCATTTAATGTCGTTCGTACTCTAAAGTTTCAAAACATGATCCACGTTGTTAGAGATTATGAAAGAGGTAAATATTTTGACTAATAAAGAGACCAAATTGTTTGTCAAATCTCTAAGAAAGTATTGGAAAAATTATGGATGTTTCATAATGTCTGACTTTTAGACTAATGAAAAATGTTGTTGCTTGATTAGTTTCTTGGTGAATTGTCCACAAGGAACAGCATTTCTGAAGTCAATTGATGCATCGGAATATGTCAAAGACTTTGTTCTTATTGTAGGGATGATAAAATAAGTTATTGCGGATGTAAGAAATGCCAACATTATTCAGCTAATTTTATAATTGTGTATTAAAGTAATAATTAACTAATTGCTTTGTAATTTTATTAATCGAGCACTATATCTTATTGTTGTAGTTTGTTATCGAAAAAGACTCTAATTTTAAGGCAGTGGAAAATGAACTAAAGAGACGACATCCCAAAAAAATTTGAACACCTTGTGCGGCTCATTGCATTAATTTAATCCTTCAAGATCTTGGCCATAAGTTGTCAAAGATACATAAAGTTATACCAGAAGCCAGATCCATTGCGGTATACATCTACAATCATGGGCAGATTTTGAACATGATGAGGAAGCTGACTGGCAATAAAGAATTGTATAAATCTTGTGTGACTAGATTTGCTACATCCTATTACATATTGTAAAGTATATGGGATAATAGGTGTCATCTGCAAGTCTTGTTCATTTCAGCCCAGTGAAGAAATAGTAATTTTTCAACCAAGTCCGAGGGGAAGAAGATTGAGAATATAATGGCAATGAATGACTTTTGGGATAATGTTGAATTTATTTGCAAAATATTTGCTCCCTTAGTTGAAGTATTACGGCTGGTGGATGCAAAGGAAAACCATGTATGAGTTACATTTATGAGGCCATGGATAGAGAAAAATAAATGATCAAAAAAAATATTGGCACAGATGATAATGATAGGGTTCTTGGGTTGGTACAGAAGATTATTGATGATATGTAGAATGATCAGTTTTATCATCCCTTAGTACATGCAGGTATTAAAGCCTAAACTTACAATTAATGTTTTATTTATTTATTTATTCAATAAACATTGAACTGAGATCCTAGTATGTTGTGTGCAGCTGGTTTTTACCTGAATCCCTCCATATATATACAAGCAACAATTTAGATATAGGCAAACAAAGAAATTAAAGTAGGACTTCTTGCATGTATTAATAAGTTATGTGATGAAAATGAGAATGATTGTATTCGCACTGAATTGAGGGAGTATAGAGATTCACATGGGCAATTTGCGACTCCATCAGCCGTACGCCAAAGAGATAGAATCTCACCTGGTAAGTAATTTAAACTTACATGTATATAATATTACTTCATTACTCTGTTAATTTTTACATATAATCTTTTTTATGACTATTGAACAATCAAATGGTGGATTAATCATGGGTTTGAAACTCCTATCCTCCAAAAGTTTGCGATAAAAGTTTTATCTTTGACCAATAACGCTTCACCGTACCAATGGTAACCTGGTTTGATTGTTAAGGCTGTGGTGGTTTGAACCCCACGTTTTGGGTTATATACCCACCGGCAGCAAGCTTGCCTTTCAAAAAAATAAATAAAAAATAACGCTTCACCGTGTGAGCGCAATTGGAGTGCATTTGACCATGTAACTAATTGTTATTAGCATAATCAAGTAATTAGGGGTGGGCACGGGACGAGATAGATCCGAACGGGATCGGGACGGAATGGGATGGGATAGACCCCATCCCAAATGGGTTCGGGACGGGATGGGATGGGATAGACCCCATCCCAAACGGGTTCGGGACGGGACGGGACGGGATCAGCGTGCTTTATTTGTTGATCAAGTTTTTTGATAATCTAATAGGTATAAAACTATAAATTATTGCTGAAAACATTTTAAAGAGGACAATGGGCATCTGAATTAGCTAAGAAGCGATCACAGTATAAGCATCTTAAAGAGAAGCTCTTGGTCAATCCTGTAAGTTCAAATTTAGGGGTTTTGTGCTCTTTCATCATATTTTATGTTGCTTGTTCTTTTTCCCATGTTTTCAGATCAAAGTAGAAAGATAAAACCTACTGTTTTGTTGTTTGTTATTGGATATACTCTAGTAAAATTTGGAAGCCTGATAGAATGCTGAGATTAGGGGGAAATTTCATAGAGACCAATCAATAATCAGGCTTCCTACTTATTTTCTTACGTTGGCCTCCAGGACAATTTCTCATGCAAGCTCCGTAACAATTTTTTTTTTTTTTGTGATTGAATATTATGTGAACTTGGTTATTAGTTTAGGATACTATGAGCTTTCCTGAGCATACTTGTTCTACTTTATGTATGTTCATATCATTTCTTACCATTTTATGTTATCTTTAAAATTTGAATGTAAACCACAGTTTGTATACGATAAAAATGACTTATTTTGTTTTGTCAATATGTCAGTGAAGACGTTCAGATTTCTAAATGTTTTTGTGGCTAGTCAGACAGAAATCACAAGGAGGTTGGAGAAATCTGCTGGTCATCAAAATGATGAACCAAAATCTGAAGATAAGGGATTACTCCCGAGATCAGAGATACCACTTGGGGAGCACCCTTTGAGCCTTGGAAAAACTAGCGTTTGGAACCAATTCTTCTAGGTACTATGTTGAATAGCATTGGTAGTTTGTGCTTTCAGATGATATGCTCGAGGCATTTGTGAAGTTCAATATAATTGCAAATTGTTACTTGCTAATAATCATATAGTTGTAAATCACAATTTGACTTAAAATGCTAAAGCCCATTGTCAAATGGGCTTATTCTTGGAACATCTTTTGATAATTGATTGTAGTAGTTCACTTTTAGGAGAATTATTTTATGAAGAGTGGAAATTTACCATTTTACCATCAACTTTGTGTTTAACTTGATCAACAAACAAATAAAAATATTAATAATAAATATTGAAAAATTAGCTCGGGACGGGACGGGATCGGGATGGAATTATTCAATCCCATTAAGACCTGAAAAAATTGGGACGGGATCGGGATCGGGATTGCGGGATGGGATGCCCACCCCTACAATTAATCACTACAAGTTTTGTTTCATAATGATTTTATATATCTATGACTAATATATTTCTTAATTTTATATAATTTCAGATGCATTCCAAAAAGAGGAATCGTCTTCTGCAATCAAAATTAAATGATCTTGTTTTTATTCAATACAACAAAAAGTTAGAACGGATAATGAATGAAAGAAATGCTAACATAAATTCACCAATTCATGATCCCATTGTCTTGAGGTACATTGATGAAAATGATGATTGGCTCATTCCTACTGATAATGAGCTACAAGATTTTGTGAGGGAAGGCAATGATCTCACATGGTCACAAGTTAGAGATGCATTGAGAGCTACTAATCCTAGGCCAAACACGGGGAGTGTGGCGCGACAATCAAATGTGAATACTTCGTACTCAGTTCATGATGAAGAAGACCAGGAGGACGTTGAAGAAAATACTGATATAGAAATAGAATGATAGTCGTGATTCATGAACATGGAGACTTTTGATTTAAATATTTTGGATTTGAATATGTGATGTTTTGGATTACATGATTTGCTTATGTTACTTTTTTTGCTCTATACATTTGCTACTTTTGTTGCCTTATACATTTGTTATTTGCTACTTTTGTTGTTCTATACATTTGATACTTTGTTGCTTTATTTGTTGTTATCGTTGCTTGCAATTCTTAACTTCTTGTTTCTATTGTTTGCAACTCTTGTTGTTCGGGGTTACTGCTATCACTTGTTGTTTTTGTTGTGTTGTTTCTAAACAACTACAGGTAACTATATTGTTTCAATCTGCAAAATTAAGTTCATTTGATTAATTGGTAAAGTAATATAATTAAAAATTTATAGTATTTTGATTAATTATTTATTTTTTATATGACTAAGATTAAAATTTAAAAATATATGATTTGAAAAAAAATACCGATTAAATCCGATTATTCCCAATTAATCGTAATTCGATCCTGGACCGCAAAGCAACCGCGAACCGATTTAACTACCCAAATTTTAAGCAAGTGTAACAAAGTCAAAACATCCCAGAATATTGGTGAAACAAATAGCCGTTGCAATTGAGCCAAATAGTCAGGTACACATAGCAACTTCCTTAAATAAATAAATTCATAATTTGATTTAGTGTATCTTAGGATCTCAATATTTTTTTGGTAATTGGATCTCAGGGATTATTTACGGTGCATGTATGCACCTTGTTCGTGTGATTGTATGTGCATCTATTGCGGACACCACTAAATGTGAAAATGGAAAATGAGATGTGGATGTTATGATATGGAGAAATGATGTTTATATGGTATCGGCTATCCGACAAGGATGTTGTTTGTTTATATTTGTACTTATAAGCAACGACTTTTTGAAAAAAAAAAAAAAAACATTTACGATATATTAATTTAATATTGTGTATCAGAGCCGTGACTTAGAAAATGCATGATAAGTTTCTTGTGGGTGATTAACCGAGCATTCAGGGCAGGTGAGTTAACCAACAAATACGAAAAGATAGAAGATTGTGAATAATGCAGGTGATGAGCATATCTACCGAGCCCAAGCCTATCTGACAATGTCAGTCAAGAGTGAGGGGTTGATCGCGTTATCAGAATAAAAAAAAAACTTATAAATGGTTGTCTTCCCTCATGAGGACCCTTTTAAAGATCACTCTACAATTTAGCAACTCGGCAGCTCTGTCGATTTGCTATTCAAGCCTCCATTCGAAAAAATGAATATTGATAACAGGATCGGTAGCCGCCGAAGGGTAATGTTTTCGACTTTAATGGAGCCGAGACAAAACCTATGGGAAAGATCATCGTGCTCACAATTTGGCATTTTTGTAACAACTCGCAAAACAATAACATTTTTGAGTTGTAACAATTCACCAAACAATTTCAAGTTAAAACTAAATTTAGTCAAAAAAATGAAAAACTGTTACACAAAAAAATGATATAATAAATTGGATTACCATGAATATTATCACTTGTAGCACCATACTCTTCATGGTGACACAATTATTGTATCACTTTGTTTGTGAAAATGTGTAAAATTGTTTCATTGACTGTTACGGTTCATTTGGGCTTATTACAAAAATGTCAATTTGGTGAAGTGTCATTACTGCCAGCCCCGTGTTGAAAATGGTTTGCTTTGTGGTGTTCGACGTTCCATCTATCTAAAATGTCATTATGGGGAGGCCTTGGATCCACCGTATGAAAACGTCGACTTCTACTAATTACCTTATCATTAAATTTCCTACTATGGAGGGGTGGTATGGAATTCACGAGGACCCTGCATCGAACCAGAGGTGTTGTTAGGAAGTTGGTCGAATTTTGGAGGTAGTCGAGAGCCCATGTGACAAATAACAATTACAGAACGGACAGGGGCCCAAGGAACCGTTGACTAAGTCGAAGACGGTGGAAGTAAAAGCCATAGACTTGGCCAAAGAGGATCAAGATGTGCAAAATTGCAAGCGATTTACCCTAGAGCAAGAAGTTGGAACATATTAAATTCTTAAAGGAAAACTTAGATGTGTTTGCATATATTTTAATAAACTATTTACGAGTTGGATGTTAATAAAACATATCAACATTAGATTACATGTGAAAAGTTAAATCACATCCAAATCTTACAAACTTTAAAGCATTTCAGCACAACTATCTTATCATATGTAATATCTTGGATAAAAATGATTGAACACAATTTGTAAACTTATATCAGGGCTACATGTCAGCTATGGACCTCAGAAGAATCCGTGAGCAGGTTCGATAACGTTCTTGTGTGTTCAAGTAGCATTGTTGAAGACTTATAAAAACTAAGCCTTTATGAATACATTTCTAGCAACCTTTCATGAGAATGTTCTTATGATAAGATTGACCTAATATGGAGCTCCAATAAAACATTTTTCTCAAACAAGTTTTTCCAAACACCTCCATGCTTCATTTCCAATCATTGCCACGAGGAAAAAAATTAGTCATCTTTTTTTTTTTTTTTTTAGAAATCTTTTCACTCGGTTGTAACTGTTTTAGCTCAAATACTATTATCTTGTTCAATATCATTAGTCTGAGTTTCCAGCAAGCCTTCAGTATAATGTTCTTACGATTAACGAGAGCAATATCCACTTATCCCAATCTCAATGTCTTCGAATTTGGTCACTCTACGTTTTTCATGTTAGAATATAAGATAAGTCGTTATCCATATTAAAAACCAAGAAATAATCAAACAAGCTTACTAGGCTTACATTTATTTTAATAACCTTAAATAGATGCAATGCTTTGAGAATTAAATTCAATGTCACTTGTTATGACTTTAACCTATATTTAAACCAAATTAGCAATAAGAACACTGTAACAACAAGGGATAAGAGGTCGACGTAAACTAGAAAGCTATTGAAACTGGTTAGAAACTATGATTCAAAATTTTAGACTAGACACAACATTTGTTCACCTACAAAAATTCCAAAGTATAAGTATATCAAAAGTAATTAAGAACTATAACATATTCATAATGCACCCAATACATGAACTCAAATTTGCTAAGATTACGTAAGAACCAAGGAATACTAAGGCGAAATTGTATTTACTTAATCTTGGGAAAATTGCAATAAGATGGATCGAAACCCAGTCATCTGCATCCATTCTTATCTTTAAGAAGATATCTTTTACCAAATTGTCCATAATGCATTACATATATAAACCATAATAATTAATATTGAGTTATATGCAAAGTCTTGAAGTCATGATAAAGGGAACTGAATCTAATCAAAATACCTAAAGTAGCATTCAATCTGTTTACATATTGCTTGGGACATATTAGGTTGTGGGTCGAAGTATTGGCGACTGGATCATGAGACCATCGAATTGGTAGTGGTGGTGCTTTATCAGATGATGATCCAGCTGTAGCAGGTTGTCTTTGATATCCACCATAGTATTGGCCTTGATAAGGATATTCATAATAATTTTCATATCATTAAATAGCGATGGTCTCTGTCGCCAATACTGCTGCACTGGTAGCAACAATGCTCCTCCTCTAGTGTTGCCAACCTTGTTGTTGGTCATTGTATCCACTAGGGCTGGGCAATTTAGACCAAAAAATCGGACCGAACCGGAAATCGGACCGATCAGGCTGGTTCGGTCCGGTTTCTTAAATATTAATTTAATTGTCGATCCCAAAACCCGAACCGGATCGAATTTTTGGTTTCGGCCTCGATTTCAGATCCCATAACACATAGGTTAACCGGCCCGACTGATGGCCTCAGTGACCCAATCACTGCATCCACGAACCTTTCCATCCTCCTAGCCATCTCCAGCAACGGTGGAGCTGCCACACTCTCCTGCATCGTAGTCGTCTCACTCTCCAACTGTCTCTCCTCAGTCTTTGTCTCCGCTTTCAACCTCTCAATCAACTCCAATTGCTCCTGGCTCAAATCGTACACCTCACTCGCCATAATTTGAAAGGCGGGTGCGGGTTTGAACCCTGCAATCCTGAGGAATGAATGCTCCAAGGCACTGGACCAAGTTGGGGAGAAAACCATGAAAACATCATCATGGGCATCCCTGGATTTTGGCTTCATAGTATTGCTGATAATACCCGATGTTTTCTTTCAATCAACCCTTTCAAGTCTGTTGCAAGAAGGTATGTTGTAATAAGGTTGGATGTGGGATCGTTCTTCTCTGTCACCTGGGATCTTGAAGGCCAGCATCTGGTGACTTCATCTTCTTCAGACACTTCAATTTCTATCCATCCTTCAAACCCTCCCAAGACCCTTTGCCATCACAAAGACGGCGTCTCCCCTCTCACTCTCATCTTCCCTCCACCGATCTGAGTCACTTATCTTCGCTCCAGACCGATTCACCACCACCACCCACTGATCCAAACATGATGCCGTCGAGATCTAAGCGTGGCCTCTCCGCTCCTTCATCTCCTCCTCCGCCAGCGCCCCCACCTTCTCCACCTCCTTCAACAGCTGCTTCTTCACCTCCGCTTCCAGATCCACCACAAAGTAGAACTTCCAAAAGAGTTGAGAAGAAGATGGAAACTATGGACTTATAGTTACTAGGGTTGGAAAATGGGATGAAAAAATGGGCTTGGGCTAAAAACTGGGATGTAAAATAACCGAGACCAACCCGGCCCGGCCCGAGCATTCGGTTAATCGGCCTCATTTAGTTCGGACTCGGGCCCAAAATTTTCAACTTTTAAATGATCGGTCCGATTACCCGGACCTGCCCAGCCCTAGTATCCACTCTACCTTTTCTTCTATCTTTCTCTCCATTCTTTTTTTTTATTATTATTATTATTATTATTATTATTATTATTATTATTATTATTATTAATTATTATTATTATTATTATTATTATTATTATCTCTAGAGCGTTCCTTCAGAGACAACAAGTTTAAATGAACAGTTACAGTTGTTGCATTAGTTCTAAATAGGAAAATATTAGATTTACTTATATTTTCAATCTATTGCCAATAATATCATATTTCTAATATAATATATCATTTCTTATTTCTTATTCCAATTGTAATTTGTAATTCTAAAAGAAATTATTTGTTTGATTACAAACAAATCCTAATTTCGTTAGGATTAGAAAATTTTACTGCAGATAATTTTGGTATTGGTGGGATAGAAACAAACAATTAATTATATTGGAAAACTAAATTTGTAAGTGAACAACTTTAGTTTGTGCGCAAATTCCTGATAAAACTCTTAGTTTGTGCACAAAATCCTGATAAAACTCTTACTCGTTTAACTACTTGTCAACATAGATGATTTATTAGTTTCTTGAATGTTTCTATTACAGGTGCTAACTAACTTGATTTGTATCATGGTTGCAGTGACAGCTGTCATCGTGGTTGTTAATGAGATCTAGAAGACCATTGACATTCATATTAATGAGTGCTCCCTAAATTAGAAATAAGCGAACAAAAGGCAATACATAGTTGTAGTAGGACTTGGAATTCTTAAACCTTTAATACTTTTCCAATTACACAATTGCAGTAGGACTTGAAATTCCTAAGCCTTTAAGTGTGTTCTAATTCAATCTTTCTCCTTTCTGTAGTTGTCTACCATTTAGCTATTTATTATAGACAATCTTCCTATTGAATTGACTATAAGCAACCACGGAGACAACCAACACTACCCCAACGTTGAAGACAAAATAAGTTTTTTGCCCGAACACTTACTTCAACACATTATATATTCCCTTATAACAAAAATGTAGTACAAGCATGCCTTGTATCCAAAACATGGAAACACATGTGGCATTCAGTCCCTAGTTTAAACTTGGATTTGACTGTATTTTAAGATTCTCTCAATGTTTTAAAAAAGTTGGTTGAATCTCTTATTCGTTGCTTAAACCAACGAAATCTACCAGACGACTCTTCTTCTTCTTCCGACATTCAGAATTTAATGTTTTCTGTGATTTCCCTCTTATTAATCGTCAATTCACAAAAATATACACTCATGTTTAACCTCGGGATGTGATAAAAGGGGAAAACGGAAGGAGAACGTTAGCAAGAAGGACGTTCCAAATGAGGTGCATCAGAAGGGTAACTAAATCTACACAACCCCGGCTTTGAATATGGTAAGTGTTATTCATTTCATTTCAAATGAGTCCACAAAATCTATGAGGGTGAACAGGCAGAAGATTGGTGAAAATACAAGTGATGGACATCTCTGCCAACAATGTCAGTCGAGAGGTGAGGGGTCGGTCACGATTTAGAAAAAACTTACAGAAGGTTGTTCCCTCATGAGGACCATTTAGAGATCATTTTACAAATCGACAGTTCGATGGTCAGAAGGATACTTGTCGATGACAACAGCTCCGTCAACCTGCTATTAAAGTCTTATTCTAAAAGATAAAATATTGACATCAGGGACCAGAAGTCGCTGAAGGATTATGTTTTTGGTTTTAATGGAGCTGGTACAAAGCTTATGAGAGATCTTCACGCCCATCACCTCCATCCCCGTGGTGAAAATGGTCTAATTTTTTGTGTTTGACGTTCCATCTGTCTGCAATGTCATTCTAGAGAAGCCTTGGATCCACCGTATGAAAATGACAGTTTCTACTTATTATCATTATATTTTCTACTGTGTAGGGGTGGTACGAAATTCACTGGGATCCTACGTCAACCCAAAGGTGTTGTTAGGAAGCTGGCCAAATTTTGGATGTTGTCGAAAGCCCTTGTGACAAATGTCAATTACACAACTGGGTAGGGGCTCAAGGAACCTCAGACTAGGTCGAGGACGATGGAAATAGTGGAGGACATGGACTCGACCAAAGAGGATCTAGAGGTACAAAAGATAACCTACATTAGGAACGAACTACTTGAGAGCAAAAAGTTAGCACAAATTAATTTTTTAAAGAAAACTTGGATGTGTTTCCGTGGAGCATGTCCAATATGGTCAACATTCCCCCGAATTTGTCCAACATAGCTTAAATGTTTAAATGAAGTGAAGAGCAACCGTCACATAATAAATTGTGATTGAAATGTGGGTGGAAGTTCGGTGGAATCGAATGAAATCAAGGCGAAATGTCGAATAGGAGCTACGTCGATAGGTTTGAAGAAGATGAAAAAGATGAAGTTGAGAAACAAATACATGGGAGAGTTGTAGAAAGAGATCAGTGAGTTACCTTTAGGGTTTCGATGGTGTTGAAAGGGGTGCATACATCGATACGGACGTGGATTGAAAGATAAATTATGCAAATTCAATAAAATGGTTGACGACTATATAATGTAAAATATTGTAGACCATCAAATAATTTTTATAGTTTGATTTAGTGTATTCTAATATCTCAATCTTTTCTTTTGGTAATTAGATTTCAATGATTATTTAGTGTGCATGTATATACCTTGTTCGGGTGATTATATGTGCATCTAATGTGGACATCAATAAATGTGATAATCAAAATGAGATGTGGATGTTATGATACGGATAAATGATATGCTTTTGCAATTTCGTTACTTCAAAACTTGATCTATTAAGTTTTCATTTACTTTTGTCATTTGTTATGTAAAAATGGGACAATGTTTTCTACATATAACACTGAATAGACTAAGGAAATCTCCAAATGACTAATTGTTTTGAATTCTTTCCTGATTCTACTTTCAAAATTGTACAAAACCCAATGTAGTTAAATCGAGCCAAAACGACTGCCTAAAGCGATAACCGAAGCGAAGGGGTGACAACTTGTTTTTGCTTTGACCAAAGTGAAAAGCAAACCAAAAGTGAGAAAAACGGTCGCTTTTGCAAAAACGTAAGACGATCAAAGCGATTCTTATCACGAGGATTACAATTTTTTGCAATAGAGAGATTGGTTCCAATTTTCAATACTCCAAAGTCCAAACAAAAATTTAAATATTTTAAATAGTTGTTTTCAAAGTCCAAGTATACAACGATGTTGCTAATTAGCTACCAAGTACATCAGAGGAAAATTTTATATTACATTGTCATTTACTAAGATATTTTGTTAAAAGTTTTAAATTGTTTACGTGTTTTTAT
Source organism: Berberis vulgaris (assembly GCA_963556465.1). Taxonomy (NCBI): domain Eukaryota; kingdom Viridiplantae; phylum Streptophyta; class Magnoliopsida; order Ranunculales; family Berberidaceae; genus Berberis; species Berberis vulgaris. Next base: position 82,839,957 of record OY747128.1, on the reverse strand, counting down.
TTATTTATTTTACATTATTTAGTTGATTTGATCGGTTCCAAAATTTGAAAAACCTAAGTCGAACCATTTCAATTGAACGAATCTGGTCCAGTCCGGATTCCTTCAATTTGGATGTTGCGACCGAACCTAATTAGAACTGTTTAGAATGGTCTGATTTCTACGATTCCACTAATTTTTTTTAGTTAATCATTAATTTTAATATAAAACAAACGAACAAATAACAAGCTGAACAACAGGCCATTACCAATATTAACTACAATAATCCTCCACCTTTTACAAACTTATAAAATCCAATAACTATTACAAATTCAAATTGTATCAAATATATATTGCATTGAAAACATAAAGAGCTAGCACTCAAATCAAATCATCTCCAATCCTATAACGGAAACATTTGCGGCTTTGCCTTTCCATTTGATGTTGATTGAGAACTTTGAGTACTTTAATCACTTGAACTTACATCATTTTCTTTGCCTTTTGGTGTTGTGATTCTCAACTTTGCAAAGTCTAAGAAAAACCAACAAGATAATTAATAGACACTATCAAATATGAATAAGTTAATAACCATATTTAAATATCAAACTACACAAAGCACGAGTATTACCTTTTTAGACTCTGTATAGAATTCAATTTCATTTGCACTTGCTTCATACTCAATGTTGCTAATGTCCTCACTTTTTTTATCCAATTTTGGAGGCATATCAATGCCTCCACAGAAATCGAAGTGAGAGATGATCTAAAGGGATCAATCACTCAGCCTCGGGTCTAAAAACACTCTCACTAGCAACTGTTTTTTCTTATCAACGAAATTGAAAGTACAACCCATCTCTAGATCATCATTATTACTATTACTACTACTACTACTACTAGCATAGACTGATGCAGTCAGTCGATGAGCTGTTAGGTTCATATTTCTTCTAATGTGAATTGTTTTGAAACATTCAAATATACTAGTTTGTGTTCCAGAACCAGACGATAATGTTAAGTAACTGTTGACACGTGAATATGCTATACATCTTTTGCTAGCAATGCAAGTGTTGTGTACTTAGTCTCATTCAACTTCCACCGTCTCAAAATGTCAAACATCTCAATCTTGTTAGCTTTCTCTAATGGATCTAGAAGATACCTATCCACCTCATGTGAAAGCACAACATCCTACGTATCTTCTAGCTCATTCTCCCAATCATCCATCATCTCATCAAGTATAGGACTTTGGCATGGCTGAGCACGCAAGAAAATTTTGAAACCCCCAATCAGGATAAGATATGCATATAATGTTATACTAAACGAGTTGAAACCGAACCGTTTGAATTCCAACATTTGGAACCAGACTCGAACCATTCTACAACGGATCAAAATTGATCTGGACTGTTTCTTAATATATACAATAAAATCATATTGTTTGGAACAAAATGAGCCGGTTTGGTTTGGATCATCGGATCCTTGACTCGTTTGCCCACCCCTAAGAGCATCTCCAATGGTAAAAGTTAAAATGGGGGACCATTTTAACCAAAAGCTAAATTTACGGGTCTCCTTATTTCTTCATCACTCTAACCACATCCCCTATTTTAACTTTTACATAATTATTTTAATATATTTTCCCTCTAAAACATTTCCCTATTGATTTTTTGTTTTGTTTTTAATTTGGAAAATTAAATAATTGAAATATTTTAATGTTATTTCAGATTTAGGGGATGATTTGGTTGCCCCTAAATTTAGGGGGAAGTTGGAAGTGAAGTCAAAATAGGAAATACTTTAGGAGATCCATTGGAGCATGCATTTTTTTTTACATGAGCCCCCTAAAATAGCTTTTTGACTATTTTAGGGGATTCATTGGAGATGCTCTAACCAACTACATTAGTGGAAATTTTATATTACATTGTCAGCTACTTAGATATTTTCTTTAAAAAATTTAAATTGTTTACGTATTAACATATTTTTTTTTTACTTTAATTAGTTGATTGAATTGATTGAGGATTATAAATGAAATCAATCATCAATATAATGCAAATTATATAGTAAATTTTATGCTTAGTTATGATTAACGTAAAATTATAACTTAAGAAATATATTAAATAAATAAATAAATAAAATTAATTAAATAAGACGTGTCCTGTCATCCTCGCATTGACACCCAAACCCACATTTTTGCCTTAATTGAAGATATTATGTGTTAGCTGGATATTGCTTGGCCATGAAAAATTATATTGTTCCTCTCATTCCAAATGGTCCATGAAATAACATGTGGCAATCTAACCCACAACTAAGTTCTAAGGGGATTGAAGAAGTGCTTGTGCTAATTCTTGATCCACTATTTGAAATTTCATTGCACAATTTTGGTGATTCCAAACTCTCTAAGGAAGTTGAGCCATATCCCTGTCGTGAACTGCAAGTAAAAAGAATGTGGTTGATAGGCTCCTCTTTGCACCCACTTAAGGAACACCGATTTGGGATTACTACTCCTTTTTTTTAGGTTTTTCACCGTGAGAATTTTGATATGCACGACCGTCCACATGGAGAAATTAATCCTCAATGGTGTGCTTTTGACCATATCCAATTCTAATCAAACCTCTCATTGTTGTCCCCATGGTCGTGTGAGAGAAGACCATAAAAACGATGAAAGGCTGAAATTTTTTGTTGTTATTGTTCCATATCCATTCATCTCTAGTTGAGGAGAAAATTACATTCTGAAGCATATCAAAAAGGGATTGAACTAGGTTGTGCTTCCAATCATAAGTTCTCATTAAAAAGAGGTTCCAGTGACAATGCCCACGTTGCCATTCATAGAACTCATAAACAAAACCTGCATTGTTAGAAGAAATATTATAAGTTAGTAGGATATCTTGTGGCAATAGTTATATTACCTAGCCAATAATCATGCCAAAATTTACCCAACTCCCTAACCCGATTTTGTAAAATACAAACTTGTGAAAGTCTTCATTGTAGTTCAATCCCTCTACACATGCTATGCCCACAAGTTTGGGAAACTTTATTGGTGAACTAGTATTTGGTGTCGATCCATATTTGCATTGTATAATTTGCCTCCATAGATCTTGAGTTTGGGTGTTGAATTTCAAAATCTACTAGCCTAAGAGAGCACAATTCATCTGCTTAATATTCTTGTTATCGAGACTTCTCTTCTTATTCGCATTGCATACATTCTGCCATGATATTAGATGATATTTATAAGTCTGCCCATTCGTACCCCAAAGAAAATCCCTCATAAGATTTTCTATTTGATTCATGATGGGTGTTGGGGCTCCAACTAAAGAGAGTTGGTAAATTGGCAAGCTAGAGAGAATTTAATCAACACAACCCTACTAGCCTTAGAAAGGTATTTTCATTTCCACGTTGCCAACTTCTTTTTATTCTTTCAGTGATATCATCCGAAATACTTTTACATTTAAATTTCGCACCAAGCGGAAGTTTGAGATATTTGGCAGCAACACCCCTCGTTTGCATCTGGTAATGTTGGCAATATGAAAACTATGAACTCATTCACCAATTGAGTGAAATTTGAGATTAATGAAAATTTACTCGCAGACTCGAGATGATCCCGAACCAAAAAAAGAAATCCTTAAGAACTTGCAATTGGGATTCTTACCGAGAAAGACAATCGTGTCATCTGCATATTGGAGAAGGGGGATTGAGGGACTCAAATCAGATGATTTGAAGTCTTGGATCAGTCCTCTTTATTGAGCTTTCAATACTATCTTTATTATGACTTCTCCCATAATGGTGAGCAAAAGCGAGGACAAAATATCTCCTTGGCATAGTCCCTTGCTTATTCCAAAGAACCCATGTAGTCTATTCTTAATATTAATGGAGAACTTGGCTATTGAGATGCATGTTTTCATCCAACTACGCCACCTCAAGGGGAACCCCATTATAGCTTGCATGTAATCCATGAACAACCAACGTACACTGTTAAATACCTTGGCAAAATTGAGCTTGAATATAACACCATGAACACCTGACCTTTTGTATCGAATCAATAACTTTATTGGGAATCGACATCAATGATTTCTCTATCTTGAGTTGTTGAGGGTGGGGAGAAATGATGCAATGAAGAACTTATTTAAGCTTCAAAGCTAGGGGGTGTATTCAATTAAGGATTTAAAAGAATAAATCTAAATCCAAGGGTATTCAATATGGATTGTGAATGATTGTTTTAAAATCCATCAAAATCAGGAGTATTCAATTCATGATTTTCAAAAGTCTGCCAAAATCAGGGGTATTAAAAAATAGTGGATTTTAACGGATTTGTCAAATTGATTGATTTTGAAGGATCTGTGAATGGGAGGTACAATTGACAAAGCCCCTTCCAAATCCGACCTCTCCCCCTCGTATTCTCAATGTCTCTATCCATTTCCTCTTTCATTATCTTTTTCTTATTCTTCTTATTTGCTGAGAACACAAAAAACCCTCATAGAAACCTCACTCTCTAATGGACGACGATGATGAGTTTGGAGATCTCTACACCGATGTCCTATTCCCCTTCTCGGCGGCTCCAACCCTACTGCCAGCCACCGCTGCAAACCCCCACCTGAACCTCACCAAACTAAACCAAACCATTATTCGTCTTCATTATCGATCGTTCGATCTCTTTCTCTTTCCTTCCCTATATCTGCAACTTCTTCTAGGTTAAGGTTTGTGAAAAAGAAGATGGTACAACAGACTCTGATCTGGGATTGGTAGCAATGGATTTGAAATCCATAAGAATCCCTTAAAATCCTAAAATTCATCAAAATCCAATCCTTTAAAATCCGTCAAAATTCATTAAAATCCATGAGATTTAAAATCCTTCACAATCAATGAAAATCCTCAATTGAATACACCCACCTAACACTTCTGCAATTATTTTGTAGTTGCTGCTAAGAAGGGAAATTGGCCTGAAATCTATTGTTGCCTCGTTACCTTTCTTCTTGAGGATTAACGTGATGTTTGTAGCGTTAAGAGGCCAATAAAAAAAATGGGATCGCTTAAAGTGCATTTTTTTTTATAAATTATTTACTATAATTTTTTTTTATTTCAATCATTTTACGTTCATAAAGTGCTCGCATCGCTTCACGTTTTTCGCTTAAAGTGGTCAGATGGGCCTTCGCTTTAGCACCTTGACCACCTTGATAAAACCATATTGCTCTCTTTGTTTTTCTCCTTAGAAAATTCCAAAAGAAATTCATCATATCTTAAAAACACAATCGAACGAGGTAAACTTAGCTTGTCATATCGTATCATGGATAAAATCTCCAAGAAGTTATTCATACCATACTCTTGCATTACCCAAACATTTATACCACACTCTCCCAAGTGTCCACCACTTGAATCGAACATGGAAGTGATCATCTTAATTTTTAAAGATTTATTGTCTCATAAAAAAATTATTGAGGGCATGACTAATTCTTATAGTCCGTCTTCATCCATATCAAATGCAACAGTGCATTGACAACCTCCTTGAATCCTACATCCAAAATGTGCGCGTCCATTCAAGAGTGATCTATAACACCAAATGCAAAGTTCTAACCATGATTTGGTGATTTCCTCCATAAGTTTGCGCTCAAGTTGTACTCCTATTGAAAGTCCACCATCAACATATATCTAAGTGACTCTCCATACGTTATAATCATCAAGATTAGGCGTGAAACTGAAAGCTAGCACAACAATTATTGTATTTACGACAAGGGTGGGTTTGGGGAGTTACATATGTTGTGGCTGGATTCCATAAATAAATACTAGAACTATGAAACCAAGCATAGACGCAAACTTATTCGTTACTTGAGTCAACTATACTTCCCTATGTCAAATATTAATTTACTTGATTAAATTATGGTTACTATATAAAATGTGATATCTACAAAACAAAATAGACCAACAAGCACTATTATTACAATTTTAACATTTCATTGTGAATTATAAATAAAGTCGTACTTTATTGAAAAATCATATTATTTAAAAACGTTAATAATTGGATAAATATCATATGCTTTACATTAGGGTAAAACCTAATCTACCATAGGATCATTATGTAGATAAAAAAAGAAAAAAGAAAAATAATGCCAATAATATCTAGATACATTATAAAATTGGATTCATTGTTGATTGTAGGGGTGGGTGCGGGATGGGATGGGACGGATGTACCTCATCCCTATCCTATCCTGTTCGTTTGGGATCGGGATGAGATAGACCTCATCCCGAACTCATCCCATCTCAAATGGGTTCGGGAAGGGATGCAACGGGATGAACATGTACCAATTAGTGTTCCAATGAAGAATAACAAAAAAAATTCATCTCACATTGCTCACACTCCAGTGATGCCTAATTTATGTACATATAACTTTCATCGTAACAATATAAAATGTCACATAAAATTTCATCTCACATTGCTCCTAATTGTATCTTGTATGAATGATATAAGTTGTCTTAATATATATCAAAAAATGAAAAATATTGCTCATTGACCAAAGTTCCAACTATATAATTCATAGTGCAAAACTAAACCAAACCATCATTTTCCTTTATTTTCTACAAGAATATTGTCCTATAATCAATATAAAATGTGAAAGGGCATAAATTTTTCACGGGTTTCTATTTGATATAAAATAATTTATATCTAAACAAAGAGTACCAAATCAAGCAAAAATAGATTTTTGATTTAATTTCTACACATCCTAAACTTTCTTTTAGAAGAGTATCTTGATTAAAATTAATAATTATAAATATTAAATAAATAAGTTCGGGGCGGGACAAGATAGGCGGGATTGAAAATCTCCATCTCGATCCCATCCCACTCTAGATTAGGATGAGACGAGATCGGAATGAGTTTGATCAATCCCAGAAGGACTCGAAAAAATTGAGATGGGATTGGAAGCCCACCCTTAGTTAATTACAATTTTTTTTAAGACAAGCAAGATAGTAACTTTTTTTTCACCTCGCTTTTTCATTTCAATTTTTTCCTTTCTATAACAGTTTTATCTTAGTTTATTCTTTTTTGCAGACAACGTCCTTCATTATGCATTATGAATTTACAGTTATGTGAATTGTGATGAAACACAAACTATGACATAATCATGTGTATGAGCCTACAAGTTAGTCACGTGATCATGATCATACAAAAATCATGAGTTTTTTTCTTGCACATTTTCTTTACTTGAATACCCTGTTTAATACTATAAATGAGTCTGTGTGTATCCCCAATTCATTTTTTTGAGTTCGCTTTCGCCTTATGACCATCGAGTGTGCCATGAGATTGGAGTCGGTATTGATGACAATATTTTGTAGACAAATAAGATAGTATTTTTCAACTCTCTTTTTCATTAAATTTTTTTCCTTTCCATTAAAGCTTTATCTTAATTTTGTCCTTTTCCCACATCGTCATTTTTTATGAATTCATAATTGTTATGTGATTGTGATTAAACACAAACTACGAAAATAACCATAGGTATGACAATTTGCTGATGTTTTCTCTATGTTTACTTAATTAATAATTTCAATTCTCATGCCGATATCACACAACTTTGAGAAATTTTAAAGAATTAGAATGTTGTAAGTGCTCTCATTTCACCTAGCCGTTAAAAATGGTATGATAGATGGATAAAGTCTTTACATTATGCTAAAACACTTCACGTACGACAATCAAATGTTTCAACTTAGTAGTCCTCATTAAATGTTTGTTTCATTTGAGAAAAGCAAAACAATTGGTGATGAGTGTTTCATTTCCTCCCTTTCTATTAACATTACTTCTTGACAATTCTCCACAAATATGGTCTAATCATATCCAATTGTTATTCTTTCATAGATCGTAATTCTTTTATAGATGGTCGTAATTTTTTTGTATAAAAATATATTCAAACCATGATATTCAAAATATGTCAAATCGTCAAATGTTTTTTAAAACAAAACCCAACAGAAAAGACATCAAATAGATCTCAAGGCCCTCTTGTATCCTCTTTATTTTTTCAACACAAATAGAATTTGAGCAAGATTGTTACTAAAATGAATGCGCCCCCCCCCCCCCCCCCCCCCCCCTCCTCATCCAACAAGATACAACAGAAAAAACCTCAAATGGATCTTCAAGGCCCTCCTTTTTTTTTTTTTTTTTTCAGCATAAACAAATTTGAGCAACATTATTACCAAAATGAAACCCCATGTTACCATCTTCTGAACAAAACATTCTTTTGACCAAAATAAATCTCCCATTTAAGCAAATCTCTTAATAACCTATCTAACAAAAAACAAATACCTTAATCCCTAAAACAATTCGGCAATCTTTTTGAAAGCACCACCTTCATCCTTACTATCGTCACCACGTTTTGGTTTATTGATAACATTCGCTTCTTGTGATACCCTTGTGTGGGCGAACCTGAGGGCGAGGGTGAGGGAAAGGCCCGTGATGGCGAAGCCCAACAAGCCCGTGGATCCTAATAGGGGTTGGGCGAGCTACCAATGGGAGATTATAGTCCCACATCGCCTAGGTGAGGGAAGGGGATGTGCTATATATGTACGAGGTTAGATCTATAAAGTATTATGCGTTTTAAAGCCGTGCGGGCCATGGGCCCAAAGCGGACAATATAGTACTCTGTGGATCGGGTCGTTACAAAATGGTATCAAAGCCGGACCTAGCCGTAAGTGTGCCAACGGGGACGTTGGGCTCCCTTAGGGGGGTGGACTGTGATACCCTTGTGTGGACGGACCTGAAGAGGGAGGGTGAGGGAAATGTCCGTGATGGCGAAACCCAACAGGCCTGTGGATCCCAATAGGGGTTGGGCGAGCTACCAATGGGAGATTATAGTCTCACATCGCCTAGGTGAGGGAAGGGGATGTGCTATATATGTACGAGTTTGGATCTACAAAGTACTACGCGTTTTAAAGCCGTGCGGGCCTTGGGCCCAAAGCGGACAATATAGTACTCTGTGGATCGGGTCGTTACAGAAGAATAGTGAATTTGGTGAAAGTCCAGTGGAGTGAAAAGGAGAATGATGTAACTTGGGAGCTAGAGGACAAAGTGAGACAGCTACACCCGAACCTATTCATCCAGTGAATCTCGGGACGAGATTCCTTTTGAGGTGTGTATAATGTAACGACCCCAATTTAGCCATTACGATTTTTTATTTTTATTTTATTTTTATTTGGTTGGGCTTTATTAAATTTGAGATTTAGTCATGGTATAACTAAATAAATGAGAGGGTGTAATTAACAAAAAAAACCACTAACTTTGTGGGGTTTTACTTTTAGTTAGTTAAATAGAGGCTTGGGCTTTTTCTCAGCCGACTTAGAAAAAGAAAAAAAAAAGAGGAAGGAAAAGAAGAGAGAGAGCAAAAAGGGTGAAAGAAACAGGAGAAAGGAAAAAGGTGAGTTCTTATTTTCCCTAAATTAACCGTCTGTTTTATTCCCATCTCTGTTTTGGATGTCTTTTGAAATATGGGTGTAAGGGGATTGTTCTTTTGTGTCAGAAATCATCTCTTACGATGATTTTATTTATTTATTTATTTATTATTTTTTTTTTTTTTGTTCTTGTTGGAAAATCAACTTGATGCCATATAAATCAACTTGATAATGACATATAAAGTAACTTGAGAATGACATGACATTCATTTGCCATATGTCAGAATTTCAATTTAATGATTACTTTGCCATCTACTTTTACTTACTTGAGAATACTTTTATAATTAATTTTATCTACTTTTAGCAAGTGATTTAATAATTATTTTTACTTGAGAATACATGTGGATGACCATAGGTCCGAAATTCCTTTACCATCTACTTTTATCTTGATGATGACATATACTTGAGAATACTTGATAATGACCTACACTTGGGGATGCTATAATATGCGTCAGTGAATGCATGACATTCGCTTGAGGATACTTTATCGAGCCCGCTGGCAACTATTCTATTCACCTTATGCTTGTTTTGTTCACTTTTGGTTCCTTCAGGACCTTTAGTTGAAACATTATGCCAAATATTTTTTTATATCCATTCTTTGTTTTTTTTTTTTTATCTAATGGTATTTATATGGTGATGTACAATAATGAGGTTCGGAGTTATGATTGTTATACACTAATGAGAATTTGAGTATGGGTTCATACATATGTTGACTTTTTATATGCTAACGATACTTAAAGTAAAAATACATTTCTTGATGGATTGTATTAGGCTCAATAAGGAGCTACTATTGGAAGTATGATTTCCCCATGCACATAGTACTATAAATTTCTATGGGTTTGATCCTCATGTTGATATAAAGTATGATTTATGAATATGCTATGTTTCCCCAAAAAAATGGGATGAATAAATGACAAAATGTCATTGTGAAAGAAAAGTGAGATATCACAATAAAGGATATGGATAAACCTTGGTTCCCAAAAATTTAAATCACCTAGAATTATATCACTTAGAACTACCACACCTCTTTGGTTTATTATTTTCCCTCTCTTACTAGAGAAACTAAATAACCTGCGGGTTGTCTTGCGGAGGTGGGGCGCCCATTTCTTACTAGAAAAACTAAAATAATCCTCGGGTTAGTCTTGCGAAAATGAGGTGAATTTGTATGCCTAAGATAGGCTTTGATATTTATCCGTAAAAAATGTGACGTGAGTTTATGCGCATTGATAGCCCAAGAGTGGCTTTTAGTACTCATACAGTTAGGAGTATCCGTGATGCATGCCTGTATGTGATGTCCTCACTTGGGCATGGATGACGGAGAAGTCCTCCTTTAAATGAGAGAGGCATACGGACATGTATGTTCGGCACGGAGGTGGTGCGAATGTGGTATCGTCTAAGTGATCAATCCGTTAAAAGATGAATCAAAATTTAAATGAAAATGAGTAAATTATGTGTATATTGTTTTTAACCCTTTTCATGCAGGATGGCAAGTCCACTAATATTTCTACAGGACAGACTTGCCATAGTCAACCCATACAGAGTAAGTGTAAGTAAATGCACTTTTACTTACTAGTTTTACATTATGGCCTCGTGGATGAACTATCTATTTGTTTTGGTTATGTTGTCGCATTTTATTATTTTGTCATGTTATGATATTTCTTTTATTGATTTTTGGGGAACAAAGAATTTCACACCAGCATTATTGTTGACCCAAGTGGGCTTTTGCTTCTTGGGTACATTCTTTTGGGAATGTAGCCGACTAGCTGATTTTCAGGGTTTAGTAGTCTCGGGCGAGCTTAGAGCAGTTCGTTTCGTACGTGACGAGCCTTGCTGGGAGTTGCGCGTCAATCGAAAGATTATGTCATTTTTATTTGTAGGTGACAGTTTCATTCCTTATAATATAACTTAAAGTTATTTATTCATTCCTGGGAGAGATACATTCGTGATTTGTTGAACTTGTTAGCGTTGGCTCTACGAGCTTTAAGTTTTTCTTCATTTTGATGGGTTTTTAGATCAGTTGTTTTATTTTCCTCTAATTTAGTAAATTGTGCAATTGATTATTTCTCGTAGATGCCAACTGTTACTGTTAGTGAATGACAATTTATGTCTCGAGTTTTGGGGAAAACGGATAATCCTACGTGAATTTTGGGATTTTCGTTTTCTTTTAAAATCGGGGCGTGACACTTCTTCATCTTCAAAACACCTTTATTTACATATTCTTTAGCAGCCTTCCGAGCAATGTCCAAGGCCAGTTCATTAGCAGGGCATTTATTCAAGTGAATATTAATTTGACAAACACTATAAAAAAATGTTATAACAAATCCCACAACAGACAAAATCATTGCTAACATCATGAGCATCCTTGTATGTTGTTGAAGTTCCTTCAAATTGGTGAACCTGCTTTTCAAGGCCAATGGAACATTATAGTGATAACACATGAACACTCTGAAATGCGATGAGGTGGCATGGCTAAACTAGTGTATGGTCCCTTTTCAAGGATTACACAAAATAAAATATTAATTAAAGATAAACAACTAACATTATCATTTATTCTCACTATGTTAGATTAGTGCCAAATATCTCGAAGAGTTTCACTTTAGAACTCTTACTTAACACAAATGATGAAAATTAAATATCTATAATCTATCACCACATTTACACATATGTTGACCATAAAACTTAACCTAGTTGACAAGTTGATCGACCTAATCGGTAAAGAAAACTCTTCGTTCAAACCTCAACTTTAGTGGAAAGTTAAGTCCCAACGTAGTTGGAACGAATAATTGAAATGTGGATATGTGATTGCTAGTGGGCACGGGACGAGATGAACCCATCCCGTTCATTCAGGATCGGGACGGGATCAGGACGGATAGACCTCATTCCTACCTCGTCCCATCCCAAATAGGTTCAGGATGCTACGGGATCAACATGCTATATTTGTTGATCAAGTTTTTTGAAAATATAATAGGTATAAATTACTACTGGAACCATACTCTGCTGGAACATAATTGCAACATAATCTGTAACAGATCTGATTCTGTAACATATTGCAACATAACCTGTAACATAATCTCCTGAAACATAATTGGCAACATAACCTGTAACTCAATACTGTAATAAAATAATAAACATAGTACTGGAAACATAATCTGCTGGAAACACAGTATTGTAACTCAATTACATATACAGTTTAATATATTCTTAATCCGTTGACAGAGCAAATGCACTAAAAGAACTCAGGACTACATTTGTAGAAAGGTAGCTGCACAAGATTAAACCAAGCTCCGTCATTTGTAATGGAAATCCTCTGAAGCACCATTAAAAGAAAGATTAAAGGTAGAATCAATATTCTTCTTCACTTTTAGGGAGGCCCTTCCACTTGAAGTTGTCTGCATATGATTTGGCCTGCACCAAATAGAACTTATTAGATTGACAACAAGGAAAAACATCATTTCTTCCCCTTTTTGATATTTGATAATGATACATTAGAGACAACGATTATTGGTAGGAAGTAGATTGAGAGGTGGCAAGTTCAACCAAGCAACAAATTTAGAGATATTTGCATATGAGATTGTGTTTAAGTAATGTGATAGTGGGATTTGTGATTTCTAGTTCCACATACATGCTTAATTTTTAGGAACTTCATGTCTAATTCTTGTTTGAGCATCCCTGAAGTATGACCTCTCATCAGAAGTGATGTTTTTCTTAGAAATATTCTTGTCGTTGATGCATTTAACCTCCAATGTAGGCTCTTGCTAGCTTGACATCATTGAGCTCAAGATGATGCTTGACAGATGAGATCAGTTTCAAGGAATAATATTCATTTCTAGTCATATTATGGTTACAAACCCTTTGTGGAAACACTTATAAAATAGAGATGAAGCCTATACACTTATAGTCAATTGTGATTCAAAAGATTATGGGTGAACCCTTAAGTGTATTGAACTTACCCTTTGTGTATTGGCTTTTTTGGTGAAGAAGAATAAACCTTTCCACCTCCAATAACCAATGTTATCATTAACACCCATTTTAAAAGCAATCAAGATTAAGACATCCATATATGACTCCTTACAAAAAAGGTCTCTTCACTAGTAAAAAACATAAGCTCCATCCTGTTGACCTGGCTTCCTCTTCTTCACCCCTACCCATGCTATTTCGACGACAAAATCACCCCATATGGTCCATTTTCTTTTGTGGAACTTTTTCCTTAATATCCTTCCCACTAATGATAATATGATGAAACACCATGTTTGCGTGTCCCCTGAATGCCCTTTCTACTTCCAAAGTAATGTATATGTTGAACATATCTGCGAATGAAGTTGTAGAATTGTAGCTGCCGCTGATGTTGTTGTTGATGAAGCTGAAACATGAGGGGGAGAAGGTATGCCGTGTGTGTAACCTGTTGTCAGTGTGGTGTTGTTTTTGTTGTTATCTTTCTCTTCTCTTGAATCTCTTATCTTCCATTTGTTGTTCTTCTTGAATCTGTTCTCTTCTTTTTGTTGTTGTTCTTCAGGGACTCTAAGGGAATAAATGAGAAAATAAAAGACCTTAAGTACTTAGTGATCAGATGATTAAGAACCAAGATATTAATCTAGAGATGTGTAAGTGAAAGACACATCGAGATGTTGAATTACTATCTTCACCAGTGAATTTATATGGGCATCCAATTGCAATCCTAAAATAAATATATAAAAATTATTAAAATTATTAATATTAAATATTAAAAATTAGTTCGAGATGGGACAGGATTGAAAATCTCCATCTCATCCCATCCATTCTAGATCGGGAAGGAAAGGGATCGGAATTGATCAAGTCCAATAAGACTCGAAAAAATCGGGATGGAACGAAACAGGATGGGATCAGAATCGGGATCGGGATGCCCACCCCTAATTGCTAGGCATGACGGAGCACATTAATAACTCTAAAATCAAGGACTAAACAGTTATTGTCCCATTTCTGATTTGGGTCCAAGAAGCCAATACTTAATTCCAGTATACACACGACCTTAAGCCCTAGAAAAGCCCTCAACACTTCACTCGCACTGGTCCGATCTCTAATGTAATCGTAGTGCGCTCAAACTCGAATAAATCCCTAAAAACACACTAGAGGAGAAAGAGAACATCAATGGCGAACAGACGATCCCTTCAAGTCCTGACACGCCACTGCCCATCGCTCTTCTCTTTACACACTTCACTTCGAACCTTCACAACTCGACCCCTTTCATCCCCAGACCCCCTCTTACTCGAAAACCCCACCTTCACTCCCAATCACTATATTCTCCCTGTTTACAGAACCCCTTTTGGATTCCAATACAACTCCATCCGTCGGTTCTCAATTCGGGATAATTTTTTTGGGAAGAATAGGAGCAGGGATGAAGAGGAAGAAGAAGAGGTAGATTTGGGTGAAGAGGATGATGATGATGACGAGGAGGAGGAGGAGGATGAAAGTGATGATGAAGAAGAAGGAGAAAGAGTGTCGAATGCGAATATTAGTAGGATGTATTCGGTGGAGGAGAAGGCGGAAGAGGCGGCTGCCATTGGGTATAAGGTTCTTGGGCCTCTTGATCCTACTGAGAGACCATTTAAGTGGAGAGAACCGGTTTTCGCAGTTGTTCAGGTTTGTGATCATGGATGTTGGAACAATGGGTCTATATTTTTGTAGGTAATATGTTGATTTGTATTTGTTTGTATTTTGTAGATTGGTTCTCATCAGTTTAAGGTTAGCAATGGGGATTACATTTACACTGAGAGATTGAAGTTCTGCGAGGTTAACGATAAGGTATGAGAAGAAAACTCAATAAATTTGTCAAAATTTCACTATGGCTATGATCATGTTTATGATGTTCATTTAGTAGCTGATTAGAGTAAACAATGAAATGAATTGCCTCTTATACATTGTTAGCATAGATTCTAGTTTTACAGAGGTTGAAGGTAGTTGTGATTTTCAGTGTTCTAAAAAGCGCTAGGCGGTGAGCAGGTGCCTAGTGCCCAGAGGTTTAAGCGGCACCTAGGCGGTCTTAGGTTTTGTATTATAACATTAATAATTTACAAAAGTTAAGCATAATACCTTATCAATTATATCCAATTTAATATCAAGATACATATGCAAAATTTAAAAACATGAAAAATTAACAATCATGAACAAAATTTATTAAAACTCAAATTACTGAAGTTGGTTATGATGGGTACTTTATACAAAGTTGAATTTGTGGACAAATATCCAAACCTACTCTTTTATTTTTCTTCAAATTGCATGAATAACCTCAGTCATGCTTGATAAAATTTACGTTACTAAAATTGGTACCGACAGATCCTTTGAGAATTCCATTAAGTAATCATCATTTGCTGCATTTAGACATATACTGAATAAAAAATAATAAAATTGTTTATTTCTAAAAAAGAGGAAAAATAAAATAAGAACACAATCAGCCTTATTAAAAAAAAAAAACTCGCCCAGACCGCCTAGGCCGTCCAGCCATTAATCTGGGCGTTTTTCTACCGCCTAGCGCCTAGGCCGATTTTTAGAACACTGATGATTTCTGTTTTGAAGAAGTTAAATACTTAAGTATGAGACCTTTTCCCCATGGCATTCTAAAATTTTGTGTGTTTAATTTAGTCGGATGGTCTTTGGATGAAACTCATGGTAAGACAGTAAAAACTATTGTTTAACATTATTGGAAGATTTTTGAATTTACATGCAAAAATCTTATGAACGCTATTGCGGGAAGGTTAACTTTGATCAAGAGTTATTTGAGCAGTATTCAAGTCTTTATGTTTCCACCACCATGTCGATTTCAGTGGTGAAAGAGATAAAAATTATCTGTTAGAATTTTCTATGGAGCTCTTTTAAATTCTAATAACCTTTAGAAATTCCATCTTATCAAATGGAAGCTAGCGAGTAGCCTTAAAGAGAATGGCGTTCAGGGTTTAGAAGAGTGATAATATTCAATCAGGCTATGTTGTCTAAATGGCTATCTATGGAGATCTGAGTTGTAGAACATACTCTTTGGAGGAAGATAATTAGTGAAAAATACGGGTCGAGACAAATGGTTGGTTCCCCAAGGTGTGCTCCCTCGTACGGATGTGCTCTTTGGAAGCAAATTATGGATCTCAAAACTAAGTTTCATAAAAAGTATCTTTTAGTTTGGGATAAGGTAACCACATACACTCGTGGTCTGAACAGATGGTTAAGCGAAAGGGTGTTAAAGGATGATTTTTAGGATGTCTTCTCTCTTTCTTCTTGTACTCAGGCATAGTGAATAGTTTCAGGTTGATCTCAGATATTGGTAATGAAGCATTTGGGGAAGAGCTTTGAACAATTGGGAAGCATCTAGAGTTGCGGATCTGCTTCAGTTGCTTTATGCCTCTCAAATTGTGGATGAAGGGGACTGTTGGTTGTGGAATAAATAGTCTGATTTCTCTGTGCAGTCTTGCTATGAAGAGTTGTATTCAGATCCAGTGTTCACCCCTCTCAGAATCCTAATTTCAGCAATATAAAAAAGCTCTTTGGTTGAAGCAGTTCTCACTCCAAGTTCTCACTCCATTCGAACTTTCTCATTTGGTCGTTTGCAAATAACCAAACGTTATACAATTGACAATCTTGCAATAGGAGATTCATCAAGAGTCCATGGAGCATATGTTATTCACAAACCCTACTCTCTGAATCTTTGCTCCTTTCTGGTGGTGGAAATGGGAGAGTCGGGAGACTCTTAGTGTGGTTGTGTATTTGGAAAAATGGATCATTCAGTTGTAAAATTTTAATTCTTTCTCAGCAAGAGGCAAATGGTTATGGAATTATCTTTTTGTAGCTTCCATTGATGAGATTTGGAAGGAGCACAACAGATGCATTTTATATGGATATAAAGAAAACAGGCCCCATTTGTTTTTGGAAGTCAAAAGTATGGTTTGCTTATAGGTTTGAGCTTATGTAAATAAGACACAGGGCAGGATCAACGGTTTCATTGGAGTCATTTGATGCATTCCTAGCTTATGTTTTTGTTTTGATGTGGTTTCTCTTACCTCGTTTTTTTATTTATTGTTTTCTGTTTGGGGCAGTCTT
The DNA here is from genome assembly GCA_963556465.1 of Berberis vulgaris. Classification (NCBI taxonomy): domain Eukaryota; kingdom Viridiplantae; phylum Streptophyta; class Magnoliopsida; order Ranunculales; family Berberidaceae; genus Berberis; species Berberis vulgaris. Next base: position 82,822,518 of record OY747128.1, on the reverse strand, counting down.
CCTAGCTCATCCTTATTTGTTTTCCCCCTTTGCCAGCCTTGTAAATTTCTCACTTCCAAGGCTGTGCCTTCAATGAATTCCTGGTATTATATTGATAAAACAAAAATAATTCCTATTTTTATCACAACCAAAGAGCAGGTGATGTAGAGTGCTATCGAGCTTGTCAGTTGACCAAACAAGTCTAGCTATTGTTGGACCTGTGTTGTAAAATTTCCATGATCAATAATAAACGTTGAGTAGATCATAACAACAATAAAGTTATGGGGTTTTTTTATGCTTTGCCCCTCAATAATTTTGGCAAAAGCAACTTCCACCACCCCCAAAAAAGTGACATTTTCCGTCCATTTAACGTTACCAGGCACATGACCCTTTTTCAATGACAACCTTATGCTTTTAAACAAAGGGCTCAAAATCTCCTTAAGATCACACATCTAATCTCCTGAAATTTTGATGTCCATGATTTAGGAAAGAAAAAAAAAACTTCCCATTCTCTCTTTCTCTGCTTGCCTCACTCCACCACCACTACACCGTTTTCCCTCACTTCATACACCACCATCAATAATCCACCAACTCCACCACCTAAGGCTATGGGACCTATTAAGTCAACGTATAGGTGAACCCTAAAACTCCAACAAACCATAAATCTAACAACCGTTTTCCTTAACACCTTCAATTCCTCAACTTCACCATGTTTCAGCTCATGGGAAGCAAATTGGGATCACATCAGGTGTTGTATTGGGGTTGTACTATGGGTTAGATTTTAATTTGGATCACTAGCTTGGAATTTGGGTTTGTGGTTGATGAGTTAGTGAATCAAACAAGCTATGTCTCATTATGATGCAACCCCTATTTGAACCAAAGAAGAAGCGTTGAACCAGAGAAGCTTTTGCAATTTTGGATGTTAATTCATTAGAAAACCATTTATTCAGAGGACATGGCTTTTGTATGTCTTTGGTATACAAGGGAGAGGAGAGGGAGGAGAAGGAAGAAATAGGGAACAAGGAAGAGTTAAAGCTGCCACGGGGATGGTGGTAGCGATGTGAATTGTTGATAGCAATTGGGATTGATGGTGGTGGCAGTGGAGTGAGGGGAAGGAGAGAGAGGTAAGAAGATGAAGTGTTTTGTTGTTGTTTTTAATTTATTATTATTATTATTTTACCTATATCGTTGACATCAAAAATTTCTCGAAATTGATGACTTGATCTCGAGGAGATTTTCAGCCATTTGTTTTAAAGGGTAAAGTTGTCATTTTAAAAAAGGTTAGGCGCCTGGTAATGTTGGATGGACGGATAACGTCACTTAGGGGCAAAGCCATTTATGGATAATATTAGGGGCAAAGTTGCTTTAGCCAAAATTATTGGGGGCAAAGTGCAAAAACCCCTTTCCCTAAAGTAATCAAATGTGTGCTTATAGGCAATAGCGACATGAAACAAATATCAACTGTGACAACTCTTTGAGCTACTTTCACAAAGATGATAATTCAATATGAAACAAATATCCCGGTTAGAATATTAACTCAAAAGAACTCAAACCTATAGTCTGCTTCAACGATAAGTGCATTCAACCTTTTTAGTGATTATCCCCACAATCTGAACAAAAATACCAAGATCAAAGAAAACTTTCTGACATACCCACAAGATAAGACTGGAAGAATGCATGTGAAAAGCATTAAACCCAAAATCTTTGCAAAAGTTTTCTTCAACTCTTAAAAGCTTTTACAAAAGATTGTTATCTGATGTAAAATTCATCGAATAGCTTCCCTTATTTATAGATGGATGGAAATCATAGGGGAGGAAAGAAATCTTGATTTTTTTATTGAACCCTACAAATCATAATAATTGACAAAATGGGATTAATCAGTCAAACTCAAGTTTGACCATCCCAAGTGTGCCACAACTCTCACCAACTTGCATAAGAAAGGTCGTCCTTGGTCATGTATAACCCAACGACTTGTAGAAGAAAGGCCATCTTTGGTCATGGACAACCCGATGTGCACATTGGCCTAACCTTTTATTACAATTCAACTGCTGACAAGTCAAACTTTTTAACAACTCTTGCACAACAAGTTCGGCAAATTACCTAAAGTCCATTTTGGCAAGGAAAAAAAACTTGTGTTCATTGAAGCTTTAACTTTATGATTGTCGATTACCGCTCTAACTTGATGGCTTCGACCCCGTCTTACAAACTTAAACTAGAAGTTTTGGAACATAATGACATCAACACAACTTTGGAGGTTTCATGTTGTTGGACCCAGACTCTATAAAAAAAAGACTCAATTTTTCACCAGGCGAAGAAAGCCCTGCTTACACAAGAAATAAAAACAAGTTAGAGTGTTAATTTGAGGATTTTCTCGTATCTCTACATGATACTGACATCGTCAACAAATCAAATGAAGAAGTTTAGAGGCGATTGATGCGAATCGGCCAAAAATTGCTTCAGTGCATACGAGTTGAATGCTAGTTATAATTAGCACGATGATTGTTCTTATTCATTAACGCTTTAACTACTTTTATGATCGATTTCATGTCATCTCTCGCATTGATGATTGTTTAAACTTGTTTATGATTTTTAAATATTATTTCATAATTGATTATTTTTTTTGAAAAATTGAGGTGTATGCCTCATTGCACCTTGTTACGCATCAATGCGCCGCCTTGCATTGAAAAAAGCCCGATCGCCTTAGTACTAGAAAACACTTTTTAAAATATTGGAAGCAAGTCCAGTTATTCGATTTGTAGTTACTGCGAATAGGAATGTCTCTTGGGACTTGGAGTTGCTAAGAGTGCTTAAAGATGAGGAAGCAACCGAAGTTGTATAGCTGATTAATCTCCTTTAGCTGGTAGAGTTCAGTGAAGATGATGATGGTGATTGGCTTTAGTACAATCCTTCAAGTTGTTTTAATGTGAGACTATTTTGGTAAGTTTCTGACCTCTCACCCAACAACTTCCTCTAAAATGGGCTACCAATGGATTTTCTATCCTAAGGTTTTTGACGAAGCATGTTCCATCTTTTCATTTTTTTTCACGGATGTGTTCTACTAGTTAATAAGTTAGCAAGAAGCGGACTCATGATCTCAAACAAATTTGTGCTTTGCGAAGACCAATTGGTGGAGCATTAATTCTAGAGGACAATATTTGCAAAACATGTGGCATGGATATAGATTTGAATTTTCGTGGTTTGACCATTGGGGGCATATCTTTTGAGCAACGGGTCACTAGATTGTTAAATAAAAAAAATCTCACCTTAATTAAATTTTTTTTTTTTTAAACCTTTAACCCTCCACTCCATGCCGCTAGTAGGTATTGAACCCAAGACGTGTGGATAAACCACCAACGCCTTAGCCCCAACCTGGCCACATTTGACAAATTTCACCTTAAGTGGATGTGGGAGCGCCTCGTGAATATGGGGTTTTCGACTGTACGGTAGGAAGAAATGTAGAATTTAAAAATAAAGATTGAATATTGATTGATTCTATCCATAAGATGGCACTGTGCGATCACCTGGAATATTATTGCAAATAAGGGTCTTTCGATGTAGTGTATAATACATGTTAGCTGATTGTAATTTGGGTGGGGATGGTGCGGGTGTCTGTGCTCTTGTTTGTTGTTTTTCAGGGAGTTTCTAACTCCCTCGTTTTTTTCGTAGGATGTGTTGATTGAAGGGAAAAAAAACTCCATGGAAAATAATGAAATTTGTTTTTAGTTTTATTGATGAATGATTTAAATCAACACTACTATAAAGTCATAAGGGCACTGGCGTTTTTAAGATTCATTGTCGTGAGTTGTAATAAGAAACTGCCACGTGTAAAGTGATCCAACGACTGAGATTTGAGATTTTCTTCATAACTTTTTTCAATTCACTAGTGAACTGACCGGTTCCTCCTTAGGCGATATCACCTCTATAGGCTCCAATAGTTTTCCTTTTAAGGAAAACTGGTGGAGAGATGGTTCTTCTTGACAAGGCGGATCGTCGCAAATGACGAAATCACCCAAACAATGCATTGTTTGGTGCGTATTCATTTGCACAACTATATTCGATTTGTCTTCAAAGATGATCTCCTACATTTTGCTTCCGATCTAAGTGAGATCTGTTTTTATCTGGTATTTTTTTTGTTACTTCTTCATCGATTAAGGTAATGTTTTTCAAATTTTTTTTTGTTGGTGATGATCCATTTGGATTAGTTTTGGCCCATCTAAAATTTTCTTCTCTGGGGTCCACTTTTATTGGTGTTATTCATTACCAAGTGAGCATTTAAGTCGTGACTATGTATGTAAATATTTTTTTCAATAGAATATAATTTATTAAAATGATAAAAATGGAGGCTGGGTTAGTCTGTGCAAAAAAAGTACAACAACACAAGGACAAGCTGACCCAAAGAGAAAATTACATAAGAAAACACTTTCTCCAGGTAACTAAGCCTCTAAACTCAAATATGACCATGTTCCTGTTAAAAGAAGAAACTCATAATCTACAAAATATCCTGCTCAAGCTCAGCCTCGTAGACTGAGTCCTAAAAAATTCTCCCACCAATGGATATAACAAAGAAATGACACGCAAGTGAGAATCTCACAGTCAAAGAAGGATGCTGATAGCAATTTACAGTGGAAGCAAACAATTGAATATACAGTAAAAAAAGGAAGGAACATCAAGTGAGATTCCCCAAGTTAAACCCCAAAATTAAGACAAATTAAATTCAATGACTACTTGCCTAACATCTTCCCTGGTATTGTCCAATATTCTTCACATATAATTTGTTTCCATATACGATCCGACAAGTAGCAATGGGTAGTCTATCCCATATCTAATGCATTTGGGAGAGGAATCAAATTGTCCCAGCGAGCTATCCATTGATTGAAGTCAGTTGGTGGCAGTCCCTTGAAATTATGAGATGAAACCTACCGATAGAATTAAGGAAAAAGGTAATGTAGAAACATATGATATGAGTTCAGGGCATTGCTCACACAGCATGCAGAGGTTGTCGAGAGGCATGCCTCTTCTGACTGTCCCATCTATAGTTTGAATCTTGTCTTTAGCTATACATCAGAAAAGGAAATTGGCTTTTGGCGATACTTGTTTCTGCCTAAAGATTGGATCTCTGTAGTATATGCTTAGACTAGGCGGGTTGTGAGAAGGATTTGATTAAAAGAAAACCATAGGAAGACAGAGAAGCGGCCAGCCTTGTTATCCCATGTCCAAAAGTCTGGGATGGGTTGAAGCTGCACCAAATTTAAATGCTCAAGCATTTGCAAAACAGGAGCTATCTCCTAATCATAAAGTCCTTTACAAAGACTCAGGTCCCAAGAGTGACTTGTTTCATTAGGAATAACGTAATTATTAACAGCTCCAATTTTCTTGTTAGAAATAGAAAAGATTTCGTTTAAAATGGACAATTGTCCAGCATGTATCATTCCAGAAAATATCTTTAGGACCATTTCCAATTGCTATGGAGACATTCTTAATGAAAACTAACTTGTGATTCACGATGGAGGGTTTAGGTTTACTTTGCAGTATTCCATTGTTTTTGGTGAACAAATCATATGGTTTGGTGCCATATCTTTCAGACAAGATTTTTGTACAAAAGGTTGGCTCTATTGAAAAGATTTATGTCTCAAATTCTTGGGCCTTTTTTGCTTCTGGGAGTACAGAGTTTTCGGACCATTTAACCAGATTGAATTTTCTATTTTATTCGATAGAAACCTCTTGAGATTTTCTCGAAATCTTTTGCTGCTGAGCAGGAATCACTGACATAAGATTGACTGGAGTAGAAGCAAGAGTGATTTTCTAAACAGCCTGTCTGGAACACATTTTGTCAAACACACAGTCCCATGGCCTAGAGGAAGACCCAAGTACTCAAAATGCAAGGAGCTGGGCGAGCAGGCAGTCTAATGCAGCGCACATCACCAACATGAAATAGGTTGGTTTTGTTGAAATTCACTGCTAGACCTGAAACCGTCTTGAACCAAAGCAATAAGGGACACAAGGATCCAGAAGGGATACTGACTGAGGGGGAATACTCTTGAAGCCACAATCCACAATTAGTAATCTATTGAGAACAAGGCTGTACAAAGAATAATTTCACCACCTACGCCATTGAAACGAAGTATGAGTAATGTGCGATCAATGAAACACTAGTTGATTTTGGCAAAGTCAATTTTGCAAACAAGGCCAGGATTGTTATTCTTCAAGTGAGAATGATGAGTTTGTTGGCTAACAAGGCACTATCCACTATTTGTCTGCCAGAGAGACGGACATAGGCAACTTGGAAGTCTATGAGGACACTAAAAAACATGAAATCTACAATTTTGGTTTGAAGGGAACAACAAAATCACAAACCAATATATATTAATTGTGCCTTACACGCCCCAAAAATTTCCTTAGCATAGATGTTGCGGCTGCATCGTGACTCCACTACTCTTGGGGATGCCTCAAGGTGTTAGCCATCAAGATTCGGACCCCTTGCTCTCTCTTAGTGAGAATCTTATAAAAATTTATCACATGATGAGTAATTTCACACACACCAATGCATCGTTAATACATAGGGAATCCAAGAATGTTGATGATACTTCTATAGCAACGTTAGGGCGTGTTTGATTACATGGAATCCTATTCCATGGAAATCCATGAGGGCACCACCTACATTTAAGGTAAATTGAGGTAACATTCATCCATCACAAGATTTTGTGATCGACAATGGAAATGAAAGTCCCATGAACATAGGAATCCTACTCCTTATTCTTTCCAAAGCACATAATTTTCATGTTCATGGGACTTCCACCATTTATCACAAAATCTAGTGGTGGATGATGAGTGTAACCTCAAATGTTGGTGATCCCCTCATGAATTCCCATGAAATAAGATTCCATTTAACCAAACATACTCTTAAAACAATAGTCACTGGGCTTACTTTAATGGATACCTCACTTTCACTTCCAGCAAAGTTATGCTTGGAAAGGGAGTTTAGATTGACTTTGCTAGAGAGATGAAGATTCCAACCATCCTCACAGGGATCCAATCGTCCTTGTCCCATCAGTTCTACACCTTTTTTTTTTAGCAAGATGAGGAAGTCAAGGCGACCAAACACTTCCTCAATCCATATAACTTCTTTAGTTCTTTGAGTTTGTGCCATAGGACAAAACCTATGTGCCTGTCGAATTTGAACAGGTTGCAACACTAACGGAAGGAATTGGGATGTTCTTTCCACATCTTCTCAAAGCAAAAGGCTTTAAATTTGTAGGACAGGACCTCTGAAGCAAGATGGCTTGTTGATCAGGACCCATTCTGTCTATCGCAGTCTCATTGAATTTGCCTGAAGTGATCAAACTAAGGACGTAACCTTCCACACGCCACACCCATAAGGACGTCTAACCTTTCCACCCTCCTACTCTCCAATACTACACATCCATGTGCCACTGCATCACTGTTTTCTGGAAGCTCCTCTCCAAATCACCATACTCAACAAGGCTTTGTTCATCACTTTTTAAAGTTTTTATTTTTTTATTCCTGTCACCAGTGCCTGCCCAAGACAAATTGGGGCCCTTGGCAAACTAACACAATGGGCCCTAGGCAATCAGGAAATGGGGCCCCAATTTTTTTAAATAAACAAAAGTAAAATTAATGTTGGGTTCAAAGATTTGAGCTCAAAACCTTCTATAATAGTGCAATTAACTTAACCATTGTAGCAAGAATTGAGTTTTTGCTTTGTTTTTTTTTTTTTCTGCACAAACCCTTTTCAAATTACTTGGTAAAAATTTTGATCTCCCTCATTCCACTTAGTTATTTCTCAATTGAATTCAGTGAGAAAATTTTCTTACTTGAATAGCAGCTTGAAGCCTCTAATTGTAGTAACTAGTAAGGTAAGTGTTGGTTCAAGGGTGAGGGTCTATGGGTTGCTGTAATGGTGAAGGTTCACGACTCAGATTAGAGAAGGGGAAGTTAAGTTTTTTCTCACACAACTGTGTTGGATCACATTCCCAAGTAGATTAGTTCTACGACGTCGAGCAAGTATTGTTATTATTATTATTATTATTATTTTTTTTCGGGTAAAAGGGGTGAGAGCTTGGTCCTTGTGCTAGTTTGAGTGACTTTGAGTGATCTAATTCTGATTTGGTCTTGTGAAAGCTATTTGGATTATGATAAAGTGAAGTATGAGCTGTCAGTTGATGTTGCATGTTTGTGTGTTCTAAAATGGGTCCACAGTATAATCATGAAAGGGTTGGGATAGGTGTCATGCTGATCCATTCTCTCCCAACCTTTAATTTCTCAATCTTTCTTTGTTGGTTTTCCTATGATGAGTATACACACAAAAACCATTAGCAACTAGGAACAAGATATCTTAAAATTGTAAAGGGAAAATTTAAATTACGATTATATGCGGGCATTCGCCTTCCACTTGGCTGACTTGACTACTTCACCACATTTGATAGGTTGATGGTGATTTACCAGTGAGGACTATGCATACATCAATTATATACAGTTGGCACATAAATTTATTTTGGGTTGAAGGGAAAATTTGGGGACTAAATGATTTTAGCAATTTGGATCTCTTCGTCAACATTGATTTTACATTTTTGTTGCAATTGGTACATCAATTCACCTACCATCTTGCACTTCATACCTGCGAACTTAATTAGTAAAGCTCAGAATAATAACAATTGTCCTCCCAACCTTGTTTTGCAATTGATGACTTTTGTAACCTCTCACAATAAGTTCATGGTTCGGACAGTGGTAGAACAAAAAACACAATTAATTCTTTCAACTGCTTTCTACCCTCGTGGGTTCTCCTCGCTGATTGTTTGTTTGGCATGAGTCTACTTTTCTAATTTGGTTATTTTTCAGTTGCTTTTGAGCAAGGTTCTCATGCTTGGATCACAGACGCAGACCATCATTGGCAGGCCCACATTGCCAGAAGCTTCTGTGTATGCTGTAGTTGAGGAGCATGTAAGAAATATCGAATCCTTATTTTCCTCCCAACTATGTATCTTAGATTGCTTGTTGGTGATTCTGTTCTTCTGAGTCAAAATTGGCATGTGTTGTTTTTGTTTTTCATATTTCTTCTTGTTCTCTCCTCCATATGATCCTGTGTTTCATTAACTAAAAGAAGCATCTCCCAGTTTTAAAGAGCAACTAATACTTGATATAGATCCGGAGTATTGATCGTTTGAGTACCAAACATGTTATGATACCTTATCCTGTGTTCAGTATATTTCATTATCAAAATTATGGAGTCAGTCAGGTTGCATGTACATTGTAAGACTTGATGGATGTGCATTTTTGTTATTGTTGGAAGGGATAGTTTGTTCATGTTAATGGTTAGTTCTGTTGTTCGAATTTTCAAACTCAAATCCTCAGCGACGTGCCTCTATTTCTCTTTTAGGCATTGGATGCTAAAGTAATAATCTTTAAGAAGAAGAGGAGGAAGAATTACCGTCGTACCAAGGGACACCGCCAAGTAAGTCTTGACTTATCTCAGCTAAATAGCTTTTTGTAGTCACTAGATTGATTGGTAATTAACATGTCCGTCCATCTTCATTTCAGGAATTGACTAGACTTAGAATTACTGACATTCAAGGTGTGGAAAAGCCAGTGAAGGCAGAGAAACCAGTGAAGCCTGTGAGGGTAAAACAACCACAACCAGAAATGGAAGCTGTTCCTGCTTAGGAGAAGCATTGATCAATCCTTGTCCAAAAGCATCAGTATCCTATCAAGGCCGTTATGTGTTAGTCCCCATCTTCCAAGTCTAAAATGCTGATCTCTTCAGCCATTTCTAATTTGCTTTGAAATTTAGATAAGGAATCAGGTGAATACTAGTAAAGTTATACATGTAGATTATATATTCTTCTCTAGCTCACTATTATAATTATTATTGTTTTCTTGGTAGGTATATCCTTCATTGAGAAAACCCATGCCTGTTATGTAAGGCCTGAAAGTTTTGTTACATTGACACTGAATTGTTACTTTGGTTGTACAATTCTAAAATCAAAAGAGTTCTCTTTCGAGCTTGGTGGACTTTTCCCCCCCCCTTCTTTAGTAGCAAGTTAAACAAGGTCCAGAGGCCACACTTACAACAGGACTGATGCTACAGACTAGAAGAAGACAGTCTCCTCACAAGGACCAACCATAACAAAGGATGAGATTTATTTATCAATCACATTGAGACTTATAGAAAAAAGGGAGAGTAGAATCAAATTGATACACCTAAACAGTGAACTTACGTGTTGTCGAATACTGGGCCATATAATGTTACTTGTATAAGTAAGTCTTTTCTTTTGGTTGACTCTTATCATTTTATTTTAGGCTTTGTGGTATGATGAAAGTGGCAGGACAAAGGTTCAGTTATGATCTTGATGGTGAAAGTCACAGGTCAACAGCTTTCCATTATGATTTTACTTGCCTCATTGGGAAAATGTGATAAGGCTCTTTGATAAAGCTCAGGAAGGATTTACACACAAAAGGCACTGAAAAGTATTAGAATGGAGGTGCAATAACTAATTAATGCACAATACGATTTTATTTACTTCTGGGGTGCTAGAATTCAAATATTTGTTTTGGTTAGCTCATTTGCATTTTTGGGTGTTAGATCACAAGATTGCTAATGTTCTCATCCTTTGTCAGGTCCACACCAAAACTAGATCCATTATTCCGATAGAGTTTTCTTATGGTGTGTGTTTTCACTTTTTAGGTTGTCTGGTTGCACTTTGTATGCATGGTTAATAAGAAGCTAAATATACCAGGCTGATCATATTCTGATAGAAACCATCCAAGAGTCCTTGTACATACTAGTCAGCAACAATGAGTTGTGTAGCTTGTACTGCGATGCTTGTTGACTTGAGTGTCAGTGTCTTCCATGTAATATGCACGGATGCTTTGCTGAGTTGAGCATTAGGATTATAAATAGGCACGTGAGAATCGTAGCAGTATCCATATAAGAGTGTGTACTGCAGACAAGCATTGTTAAGTGTTCCTAGCTTGGTCAATCATGTAGGGTCCATGGGTTGCTATTTCTCCACTAAATATTGTCACAGAGGATCCAGTTGGTTCAAGATCGTTGAGGGCTTTCTTGCTTAGACTTTTTGAGTAGGCACCATTCCACATTCTTCCATTGTCCTCTTTCATCGGCAACGACTTGGGTCAATACTCCATACATCCGATTCATTATTGCAAGTACAAACTTTTTCAATCCTTTCTAGCTAACTTCTTCACATAATCATTTTTAAAAAATGTATAATTTGTTGTGTACATCTTACCCTCTTATGCTATTTTAGAGTGATTCTAGCGAGCGAGGAAACCAACGAGGAAATGGGCGAGGGAGGGAGGACCCTCCATCTCCCTCATGATGCGTGCCTCCCATCACTTGCACGCATCACGAGGGGGATGGAGGGTCCTCCCTCCCTCGCTGGTTTCCTCGACAATTAGAATTTCTGTTCAAATAACTCAAAACCTTTATCCACACTTTATTACAAATCTCAGTTAAACTGAAACTAGATTTTGATGGATGTCTTATTACCAATCATAATCATGCCTTCATTATGCTCCATAATACCAATAATCAATTATACTGTGCCCATGATCTCAATCTCTGAGGGCCCACAAACACTCTAGGTAACGTATGCATGCCACCTAGTACTCCTTCTTGTGTGCCTGATCAGTCATTATATATGAAAAAAACTCTAAACCTAAACACCCCATGAGTCCATAATTATCAATAAAATAAGTTATGGTAGTGGAAATCATGATGTCCAAAGACACTTGTAGCTTAATAACAGGTCATATTATGACCCACCAAGTGCTTTTGTTATGGATGGTTGAGGGGTCTTAAAATTTTGTAATTGGGGCTCATCCCCTCTTTAGAACAAAGTGCTCACTTTTCATGCCACCAACTCCCTTATTAACATTTCTCCCATATTTCATATTGTTTTTAAAATTGCATTTCCAAAAGCCCCCTTCAGTGCTCCTACTTTTGCCTTAATTATGTGTTTACTTGATGGAAATCAGAGTCACAACTTGATCACAATCTTAACTATGCATTAACTTAAGTGATACACGTGCTAATTTGCTAGTTATGTTAAGTACCTCCAAAGTAGTATACTATATGGTAAGTGTGTTTTCACTGTTAGGATGCCAAGAGTCTATGCATCTTTATAATCAGTTTATTTAAGAATAATGATACTATTTGTCACAAGTCTTCCCATGACATCACTTATTGATTTTATGGAAACTTTTATAACTCTCTGGTGAATGCATTTACGCCTAGTTTGTTAAAATACTAATGGGAGTTCTTATAGTCAAGATTGACACACAATTATGAATAGTGAATATGAAAATTCAAGAATTGGTGTTGAAGGATGAAGAACTTGTTTGTCAAAAAAGTATCATTTATAATTGTCTCACTAACAGCAAAAACGTAGAAAGTAGAGCACTAAATGTGAAAGAGCACAAGTTGGATTATGGTGGAGTTGATTTCCCCCCTTACTTTTTCTTCATTTTTTTGTTTTTTCCTTTTATTTGTTTAGTATATTTTGGCCACTAAAAGGGTGTCCAAGTGCCCTACAAAATAGATTCTCAAACACCAAGACAACAACTTTAAAGAATATAAATATAGTAAAATTGATATGGAATAGTTCTTTATAAGAGGGGCGGGCAACTGTTTACCAATTTTTTGAAAGACAAGGGGGAGCTTCTTCGCCTTTTGGAAGATTTGACAAACAAGTGATGAGCTTGTAGCCTTTATATACGACATATCCGATGGATCCCCAAAAAGTTATTTTAGGGATTTTATGTGAGAAATTGTATGTTTTAATGGATTCCCTAAACCATTTCCCATTTTAACTTCACATTTAACTTTTTCCTAAATTTAGAGGCAACCAACCATTCCCTAAATTTTAAAATATCATTCAAATATTTGAAATCTTTAATTTTTAAATTAAAAATAAAATTAAAAATTAAAACAAAAAGACTAGGAGATGAAAAAGTGGAAGATATATTTAAATAATAATGAAAAAGTTAAAATAGGGAATGTGATTGGAGTGATGAAGAAATCGGAAAATCCCTAAATTTAGCTTTCGATTAAAATGAGAGATGGTTGATCCCTCCATTTTAACTTTTAGCATTGGAGATGCTTTAATCCAAACCCTTGATAAAATGGAGTAGTAAAAAGATCATGAGTGGGCAATTAGAAACAATTGAGGTGATTAACCTAATTATAACCTCTATGACTGATTTTCTTAACTATACATTATTAATCTCATCGACGTGTACGTTTAAAATTAGTCAATGCTTATTTTCTTATTCTCATATCGGTTGTTTAATAGTTCTTTTCTGAACTTTTGTTAGGTAAAATAAATTCATGGCCAGTTTGCTGTTAATAATCATCATGAAGATAGATAGGTTTTTATAGTGATCAAATGAGAAGCCATTAAAATTTAATGGCTTTTATAATTACAATTTCAATGAATTTTTCTTCGTAAAGCCACAAGACAGTTGTTTATCATGATTGGTTATGAACTTGAAGAAACTGAAGAACCATCCACAAAAATATTCATTGATTATTGGATGATCCAATCAAAGTGATGAAAGCTTAAGAGGTGAATCAAGGGTTAACCATTGACCAATTACACAACCTAAAGCATCTCAAAGCAGTTTGTGTACATGCATGCAAGTACACAACCCAAATACAAGCTTTCCCACTTCAACATATGTCCTTAGCTATTCTCAAAGAGGTATAGAATTTTTAACTCAAATAAATAAAAATCTAATAACCAATAAATTAATCCTCAAGGGTTTGGGAAAAGGTTTTTGACCCTTGATATGGTTTATAGCTCCCTAGGTTTCCCCGTAACTGGTGATACCGTACTTGTTAAAGAAAGAAAGTCTATCTATGTTACAGAATAGGAAAGTGTTACAAAATAGGATATGTTAGAAAAGTCATAATAGAATAAAAGTCTTAGGTTTCCTATTTTCACAAGGTTATGTCAGAGTTAGCTTTATAAGTTTGTATTCAGTCAATCAATTAACATATAATATTTCAATACAATTCTTTTCATGGTATCAAAAAAACTTTCTATGGAACTAAGCCCTAGCCGCAGAACGACGAAATCAAACCCTTCTCATACCAACAAACTCCTTTCCTCTCCTTATTCCCACCCAACAACACAATCATCATCAACATCAGCAACATCATCGTTGCAATCAAACCTCATCCACATCATCGCCACCAATCAGTTCATCATCAACAATTGGTAAAATCATCACTGATCAACAATTGGTAAACTCATCAAACCATCATCAACAACAACATCAACAACAAAACAATTGTCACAGCACAATCAACATCATCGTCACCAATTAATTCATCATCAACGATTGGTAAATCACCGATCAACAATTGGTAAAATCATCAAACCATCATCAACTTCCTCCCTGCAACAAGGATCAGTCCATCATCCTTGGTATCATCGTCATCACAGATCAGATCAACCATCATCGTCTGTTCATCCTCCTCAAAACACTCTTCATTCGAAGTTCATCCTCGAAATTCATCCGAAGAAAGAACTCATCACATCATTAAGTCAAAAAGGGAGAGGTAGAGGAGAAGCAACGACACCTCAACCCCATCTCCAATCAAAAGGGTTTGATCAACAAAGATCTTCCTCTCTTCATTACAAAAGGGTTTGATCAACAGAGATCTTTAGAGTCTCCCAACACTCGAGACGTCATTGATCATCGATCGAGCACTTCGATCTGTCCATTTATTCCGCTGAACACGAAATTCTTCGATCTTCATATTTGATTTCTTGGCGACAAGCGATTGTGCGACTGCTTCATCGATCCTCAATTGCGACTGCTTCATCGCTGCTTTCTCTCTGCCTTCAGATCCTTCAATTGATTCAGCAACTTGACCTTGGACTTCACACGAAGTTCGTGAACCTTGATTCTCACCATTGCTTTGGCTTCGGCTCTCCTTCTTTGCTTTGAATCAAAGCAGGGTGTTCCTCTTTTGTAAGGGAGGAATAGATCATGCGTTATTAGCACCCCGAATTTACTCAGTACCACTACAGCAGATTAACAAAAAAAGAGACTTTAAACGATCAGGCTATTAGCACCCAAGGTTCAGTCATAGCCACTAGTACACTACGTAGTCGCCGCTGCCACCATTGGCTACAATACAAGCAGTGGTTCAAACACCACCACCTCACCATTCACTTCCGAGCAGTGCAAGCAAATCATAGCCTTATTGACCAACAACAAGTCCAAGGCTCACAATATTGGCAATGACCTTTCTATTACAAAATTGACAGGTAAAGTACTCTTTCTCAAATCTCATGGCTCTCGTTCATCTTGGATCATTGATAGCGGCGCCACTGATCATATAGTTCATAACCCTCATTTACTCACATTTTCAAAACCCGTCTACAATCAAACTGTTGAGCTTCCGACACACTTCTCTGACCGGTCACTCATGTTCTACTTTTTTATCCTCCAATAGTGCCTTTCTCTGACCAGTCAGACCACTCCCACCGACCGGTCGCCCAATCCGATTTCTCAGTCATCGACCGGGCGAAAACCCTCAAAACCCAAACCCAAGCGGTTGCCCCTGCTCCTGTTCCACACTTAGAAGACCCCCTCTCCCACCTCGCACCTCCACTCGTGCTACCCGTGAACCATCTTATCTTCAACAATATCATCTTGATGCTTGATTGCCTTCCCAGTCGTCTCACTCATCTGCTTCAAACGTTGGGCCTTCTACAGGTATTGTTTACCTCCCTTATGATTTTCTTTCCTATGACCATTTATCCACCTCTCACAAAGCTTACACCACTTCCCTTTCTTTAGTCAAAGAACCCACCAGTTTTATGCAGGCTATGCAGGCTATGCAGGATCCAAAGTGGCGTCAAGCCATGAGAAGTGAGATTGATGCTCTAGAAACCAATAACACTTGGAATTTACAACCTCTTCCTCCTGGCAAACATTTGGTTGGTTGTAAATGGGTTTATAAGATCAAACTTAATCCAGATGGTAGTGTTGAGCGCTACAAAGCTCGTCTTGTGGCTAAAAGATACAGTCAAGTTGAAGGTATTGATTACAAAGAGACCTTTGCTCCTGTTGCTAAATTGACTAATGTTCGTATTCTCCTTGCTCTTGCAGCCACATAGGGTTGGCATTTATGTCAACTTGATGTCAACAATGTTTTTCTTTATGGTGATCTTTTTGAGGATGTGTGCATGAAGTCTTCCTCCTGGATTCGGCCGAAAGGGGGAGACTCGAGTATGCAAGTTGAACAAGTCCTTATATGGTCTCAAGCAAGCCTCGATACAATGGTTCCTTAAGTTATCTTCTGCTCTCATATCAGCAGGTTACAATCAGTCTAAGGCCGATTACTCATTATTCGTCCGATCCAAGGGTAACAACTTTACTGCAATTCTCGTATATGTTGATGATGTAATATTGGCAGGTAATGATCTCCAATACATTGAAGAAACAAAGAAATTTTTGGCTACAAAGTTCAAGCTCAAAGATTTAGGAAAATTGAAATATTTCCTTGGCATTGAAGTCGCGAGGCCATCCAAAGGGATTTTTTTATCTCAACGAAAATATGCACTTGAAATATTGGAAGACACAGGGTATCTTGGAGCAAAGCTTTCACGTTATCCTATGAATCAAAACTTGGTGCTCACACATGATGATGGAGATTTACTACCAAATCCAACATACCGTAGACTTGTTTGAATGTTGATATACTTAACGATCATGAGACCAGATTTGGTTTATTCAGTACATGTCCTAAGTCAATATATGGACAAACCCATAATACCACATTTGGATGCTGCACACAAGGTCTTGAGGTAATTAAGGCGTCACTAGGACATGGTATTTTTTTCTTTTCCACCAGCTCATTACAGTTGAAAGCTTATTGTGATGCAGATTGGGCTAGATGTAGAAATACAAGGAGATCCATTACATGTTATTGTGTCATGCTTGGCGATTCACCAATTTCTTGGAAAGCTAAGCAACAAACTACAGTGACAAGATCTATAGCTGAAGTAGAATATAGGGCCATGGCTTTTACATGTTGTGAGTTAACCTGGTTGAGGTACATTCTTAATGATTTGCACATTAATCATCCTTAGGCAACTATCTTGTTTTGTGACAACAAGGCTGCACTCCATATTGCATCTAATCCGGTTTTTCATGAGGGAATGAAACATATAGAGATTGATTGTCATTTGATTAGAAAAATATACAAGAGGGTACTATTCAGACTTAGCATATTAGAACACTACATCAACGAACAGATTTGTTCACTAAAGCTTTGAGAACTTATCAATTTGATAATCTTCTTAGCAAGTTGGGTATCACAAACATACACTTCAACTTGAGGGGGAGTGTTAAAGAAAGAAAGTCTACCTATGTTAAAGAATAAAAAAGTGTTACAGAATAAGATATGTTAGGAAAGTCAGAATAGAATAGAAGTTTTAGATTTCTTATTTCCACAAAGTTAGGTCAGAGTTAGCTTTATAAGCTTGTATTCAATCAATGAATTAACAAATAATATTTTAATACAATTCTTTTAAGTACTTGACATTAGAGCAGAGAAGAATGCAAATCCACATTAACTTGGACAGTTTCCTAAGCATGTAAGACGCATGACGGAACCATCACTTCCTCTTGCGTTCTGCGTATTTTTGTTGAGGTCCAGCCCATTAGAGTGGATCCAACTTTGGTAATTAATCAAAACTAATTTCAAGTTTGGTTGAATAAGGAAAAAATGTTTTCAATAAGAAACAAAAACAGAGTTTTTGTTTTGAATAAGGAATGAGTTGGCAGCTAGTTAATTAAATAGAAACAAAGTTCTATTTGAGGCGGTGTTGGGCGGCTGCAAACAAATATAAATAGGTGCATAAAATAGAGTTTTATATATAGTGTTTTCAGATAAGCTGTTGTGTGAATAAGCAACAGAGAACATAGTATTCTCTTTGGTGTTTGGTGCGGTTGTGTGCGCGTGGACGATGACTTTGTGTCTGATTCTTTGGGCGTGATTTTGTGCGACAAAGTGTGACGCGTGGCTGCGATATCGACTTAGTTTTGTCGATTGATTTGGTAGAAGAAGTTGAAGGAACTTTTGGGTTAATTTGCTGTGAGGTAACCCGTGTTATTTACTCCTTGTATTACTCAAGCTTTGGGCAAAAGCTTGAGAAGTTAGTGTACTTCTTCTGATTTGATTAGTGGATTCTTTCGGATTTGCCCCGTGGTTTTTCCCTTCACATTGAAGGGTTTTCCACGTAGATCTTGGTGTCTCGTTTATTATTGTTTTAGATTATTTCCTTGGTATTGTTTTATTGGTATTTGTCCCAACAAAGTGGTATTAGAGCAATTGTTGGGAGATTGTCAATTAAGAGAGTTGACATGGAGAATAACAACAATACAAGGATGATTAGCCTTAATGGCTCAAACTATGTTATTTGGAAAGCCAAGATGGAAACATATTATACTGTAAGGATATGTACCCTCCAATTGAGGGAGATGCAGCTAAACCCAAAGATATGTCAGAAGAAGAGTGGAAGAAATTAAACAGAAAGACTATTGGTCACATCAGGCAATGGTTAGATGATTCAGTATTTCATCATATGTCAGCTGAGACGTCTGCACATGCTCTTTGGACCAAACTCCAGAATTTATATGAAAGGAAAACCGCTGCAAACAAGGCCTTCTTGATCAGGAAGTTAGTGAACTTGAAATTCAAGGAAGGTAGTTATATTGCTGAGCATTTGAATGAGGTGCAAAGTGTAGTGAATCAGTTGTCCAACATGAAGATAGTGTTAGATGATGAAATGCAAGCACTATTACTTCTTAGCTCATTACCAGATAGTTGGGAAACATTGGTGGTGTCGGTTAGTAATTTGGCACTGAATGGACAACTTACCATGGAGTTGGTTACCAGTAGTTTATTTAATGAAGAGACTAGAAGGAAGTCTGCCGGTACTAATCATTCCCAAGCACTTGTGACTGAAAACAGGGAGAAAGAAAAATATAAGAAATATCATGGTTATGATAAGAATCGTGATAAGTCAATAGAGAGATCAAAATCAAGAGATAGGAGTTTTAAGTGTCATTATTGTGTTAGTAAAGAGGGAAAAATGAAAAATGGTGATAGTAAAGAAGCTACAGATGCTGTTACTGATGAACCCGTGGCTCTTTTGTATGGCGAAGGTGAATGTTTGCATGTTGCAAATGAAGGAAGCGAATGGATTATTGATACTGGTGCATCTTATCATGCAACCCCAAGGAAAAACTATTTCACTACTTATAGAGCAGGAGATTTTGGCAGTGTGAAGATGGGGTGTGTGTCCAGACTAATATGGGGTGCACGTTGACTTTGAAAGATGTACGACATGTTTCTGATCTTCGTCTGAACCTGATTTCTGGACTTGTTTTGGATAAACAAGGGTTTATTAATTATTTTGGTAATGACGCATGGAAGCTTACCAAAGGTTCACTTGTTGTGGCAAAGGGTAAGGCGTGTTGCACACTATACAAGACTCTGGTGAAATTGTGTAAGATTGGTTTGAATGCAGCTAGAGATGGTTCTTCTACAAACTTGTGGCATAAACGACTTGCACACATGAGTGAGAAATGTATGCAACTCTTAGAAAAGAAGAAATTAATTCCCTCCTTGAAAGGTACTCTTCTTAACCTCTGTGATGATTGTTTATTTGGTAAACATCATAGAGTTGCATTTCGTAGATCATCAAAAAGAAAATATGACTTGTTAAATTTGGTTTACACTGATGTTTGTGGTCCCATTGAAGTAGATTCTCTTGGTGGTAGTAGATATTTCTTGACATTTATTGATGATGCATCAAGAAAGGTGTGGATATATTTTCTCAGATCTAAGGACCAGGTTTTTCAGCTATTCCAGCAGTTTCATGCCAAGGTTGAAAGAGAAACATGTAGAGTTTTGAAGTGTCTCCGCAGTGATAATGGTGGCGAGTACACATCAAAAGAATTTAAAGCTTATTGTAGTAAGCTTGGTATACGACATGAAAAGACAGTTCCTGACACTCCACAGCATAATGGGGTAGCAGAAAGAATGAACCGGACTATTGTAGAAAAGGTGAGATGCATGCTTCACATGACTAAATTGCCAAAAGAGTTCTGGTCTGAAGCTGCTAGTACAGCTTGTTATCTCATCAACATGTCTCCCTTATTTCCTTTAGATGGTGACATTCTAGAAAGAGTGTGGAGAGGGAAAGATAGTTCATACTCTCATCTGAAATTATTTGGCTGTAAAGCATTTGTTCATGTATCGAAGGAGAATAGATTAAAGCTTGATGAGAAGGCATCTCCATGTATTTTCATTGGTTATAGAGATGAGCAGTTTGGCTACAGATTATGGGATCATGAGAATAAGAAAATTATTAGAAGCAAAGATATGGTATTTTATGAAGATCATACCATTGCAGATTTTGAGAAAATTGAAAAGCCCAAGCAGATAAATAATAAGGTAGCAGATCTTACACCACTTCCTCCTTGTTTGTCGTATGTTGAAAATGAGGGAGAGATGCTAGATGATATAGTTGGTGATCATATGCCAGAAAATGAAGTTGTTAATAATGATCATGTAAAAACAGATGCGACTGCGCATGAAGAGCAACCCCTTCAGCAAGAAATAGTAGAGCCTCAATTAAGAAGGTCTACCAGAGAGCGCCAACCTTTCAAAGAGGTATCCCAATGATGAGTATGTTTTCCTTATAGAAGAAAGGTGAATCAGAAAATTTTCAAGAAGTACTAGATCATAAAGATAAAGATAGCTGGATGAAAGCTATCCAAGAAGAGATGAGTTCCTTGCATAAGAATGATATTTATGATTTAGTTGAGATTCCAAAAGGTAGAAAACCTTTGAAGAACAAATGGGTGTACAAATTGAAAAATGATGGTGATGGAAAGAATGTGAAGCACAAAGCTCGGTTAGTGGTAAAAGGCTTTGCGCAAAAGAAGGGGATAAATTTGATGAGATATTCTCACCCGTGGTGAAGATGACATCCATTAGAGTGGTGTTAAGTCTTGCAACTAGCCTGGATCTTGAGATTGAGCAGTTAGATGTTAAAACTGCATTTCTTCATGGGGATTTGCATGAAGAAATTTACATGGCACAACTAGAGGGTTTTGAAGTGAAAGGGAAAGAACATATGGTTTGCAGATTGAAGAAAAGCCTTTATGAATTGAAACAGACTCCGAGACAGTGGTATAAGAAGTTTGATTTCTTTATGGTAGGACATGGCTACAAGAGAACACTTCTAGACCATTGTGTTTATGTCAGATATTTTTTGTCTGATAGCTTCATTATTCTCTTAATTTATGTTGATATATGCTAATTGTTGGAAAAGATATTGATATGATTAGCAGGTTGAAAAAAGATTTGTTTAGCTCTTTTGATATGAAAGACTTGGGGTCAGCTCAACACATCCTAGGGATGAAGATTACTTGTGACAGAAAAATTAAGAAGTTGTGGTTGTCACAAGAAAAGTATGTTGAAAAAGTACTTGAAATGTTTAACATGAATGATGCTAAGCCCGTGAGTATTCCACTTAATAATCACTTCAAGTTAAGTGCCAAGTTATCTCCTCATACTAATGAAGAAAAGAAGCATATGTCAGGTATTCTATACGCCTCTGCTGTAGGGTGTTTGATGTATGTTATGGTTTGTACAAGACCAGATATTGCTCAAACAATCGGTGTTGTGAGTAGGTATTCAGAAAATCCAGGAAAAGAACATTGGGCTGCAGTTAAATAGATTATGAGATATTTGAAAGGTACTTCAAAACTTTGTTTAAGCTTTGGTATTTTAGGAGCCGTGTTAGAAGGGTACACAGATGTAGATTTTGCAGGTGATTTAGACAAGAAGAGGTCGACTTCAGGTTATGTTTTCACTTTTGCAGGGGGAGCTGTAGCTTGACAGTCTAGATTGCAAGAGTGTGTTGCTTTGTCAACTACTGAAGCCGAGTATATTGCCATTAATGAAACAGGGAAGGAAATGTTATGGTTGTAAAGATTGTTCAAGGAGCTAGGTGTGAATCAGAATAAATATGTCGTGCATTGTGATAGTCAGAGTGCTATTGAGTTGAGTAAGAATGCCACATACCATGGACTTACCAAACATATTGATACACGTTACCACTAGATACGTGATGTGCTTGAGAAAAATTGTTTTCAGGTTGCAAAGATTCATACTAGTGAAAATCCTTCCGACATGATGACAAAAGTAGTTTCAAAAGGAAAACATGAGTTCTGTAGAGAACTCATTGGGATAGCCTAATATGATTAGGCGGTGATTCTTTCCTAATGGTCTGGAGGGGGAGATTTGTTGAGGTCCAACCCATTAGGGTGGATCCAATTTTGGTAGTTAATCAAAACTAATTTCAAGTTTGGTTGAATAAGGAAAAAAATGTTTTCAATAAGAAACAAAAACAGAGTTTTTGTTTTGAATAAGGAATGAGTTGGCAGCTGGTTAATTAAATAGAAACAAAGTTATATTTGAGGCGGTGTTGGGCGGTTGCAAACAAGTATAAATAGGTGCATAAAACTGAGTTTTATGTATAGTGTTTTCAGAGAACATAGTACTCTCTTTGGTGTTTGGTGCGGCTGTGTGCGCGTGGACGGTGACTTTGTGTCTGATTCTTTGGGCGTGATTTTGTGCGACAAAGTGTGACGTGTGGCTGCGATATCGACTTAGTTTTGTCGATTGATTTGGTAGAAGAAGTTGAATGAGCTTTTGGGTTAATTTGCTGTAAGGTAAACCGTGTTATTTACTCATTGTATTACTCAAGCTTTGGGCAAAAAACTTGAGAAATTATTGTATTTCTTCTTATTTGATTAGTGGATTCTCTCGGATTTGCCCCGTGGTTTTTTCCTTCACATTGAAGGGTTTTCCACGTAGATCTTGGTGTCTCATTTATTATTGCTTTTAATTATTTCATTGATATTGTTTTATTGGTATTTGTCCCAACAATTTTCAGCACACCATCCTGGGGGGTCATATTGAGAGTGGGTTCAAGTCCAAGTGAGTCTCACTAAGGCATGGAGCCTGATTTCTGTTTGGTTTTCTGGATATACAAAGAATTAGTTTAGTGTCAAAAGAACTGGTGCAATTTGATTTTGAACAGAAGGCTCAAGCTCACATTCAATGGCAAGTTTATCCTCTTCAAAACTTTTGATTGAAAACCCTTCTTTTCATAGCCCAAACAGGTAATACCACCATCATGTTTCTCTAGTTCTTCTAAGTGCGGATTTGATATTGGATTTAGTCAATCAGCACTTAAGGTGCTTCCCTTAGAAAAAAAATTCTACATTCAGAGAAAGAAAGTTGACATTGATGGTAACTTATTCCTAACCATCTTTTCCAGTAAACTAAGTTAGGATCCTATTATGCTTCTTTGTTCACTTGTCACTAAAACAGAAAAAAGTAGCTCGCCAGCTTGCTAATTAATTTGAATGTTCGATCGCCTTTTAACCAAACACACTGATAGATCACGAGTACTGCCCGCATTAAAAAAAGAATACACTGATAAAGATTAAACTAAAAAAATAGGATTAAGGCACTCACATACTGCTATTGGTAAGCCATGGCATTAATCACAAAACTTTTTGTATCATGGTTCTTACTTTGCACTTTCTTTAATCTCCTAAGGTATTAGCTCTTTCTGAGTCAACTAAAGGTAGTTCAGCTGGTCCAACATTGTTTATGGTGGAGGGAGGTTACTTAGGAAGCTGATTATATGATCTAAGGATCCATTAAAAACCTTCACATAGAAGACGAGTCTTTGGTAGTTCCTGGCAACAACTTAAGTCACCATCATCAAGTACACATTCGATTTTCCTTTTCATTGAGAAAGGTCAATTTGATTAAGATATGGAGCGCGATCTAAGGATATCCCCAAAGCATTTCAACCATCACTTAAAGGTGGATCTTTCATGTAAAATTTATCATAAGCAAGTCTTCTATATCATCAAATTATGGAGGGTTTCATTGGGTCATCGTCTTGTTTATTACTTCATTTGATAGTATAAACGAGACATCATTGTTAGAAATTAAAGATAAAATACAATTGATGAATGTTACATTAGATAGTTTGATTCATCAATATATATATATATATATATATATATATATATATATATATATTTTTTTTTTTTTTATTCTTTAACCCCTCCCAAATGTCATTGATTGGGTTTGAACTCTGAATTTGTAATATCATCCACCACAAGCCTACCAACTAAGCTAATACTCATTATCAATTGTCAATATAATTATGCAATAAGGAAATTCAATAATAAGTTTTACTTGAACAAGTCTAAAACACCAGGGCAGGTAGGCCAAGCCCGCGCCAGGCATGCCCAATACCCTCCATCATCCTAGAGATGCCTAATATCTCCCGTTCGAACACAATCACACGTCCGGAAAGCCACCCTAGCGCTCTAGATTTTTGGATTTTTGTTTGAAAGACCTCCAAATCTTTATACTACTAATCAAGATATCGTATTACACATAACCACATTCACCACATTTATAGACACATCTCAAATAAATATTTTCTTCAAATCCCCAATAAAATGGAAAGAATTGACTCCTGACACTTCAGGTTATGGATTTACCTATATTTATTTTTTTGAAAAAAATGTCACAAAGTGCAATACAAGGCAAGACATAGTAAAATTGTGACAAAATGCCCCAAAGTGACCCCATAGGTAATGACTGGATTATAAGTCTATTCGTTTTTCTCATATACACTTATTATTTGCTTAATCTTAATATTCGTGCATTTAAATGAATTCATTTTAGAGTGTAAAAAAAACAAACTCCAAATGAGCTCCTTCTCTCGTCATGTCTAACACTCGGATTGCCATTGGACATAACATACAGTACACTTGCCATCGTGATTCGAGTCACATCGGATGATCACACCGAATCTTGATAACTAATGAGGTGTTGGATGATACTCCAAAGAATATACATTGGGGGATATGGAATATGTCATGGAAAATTAAATTCTAGTGGGATCCATTCTAACTACTTAAAACTGTTCACTAATACAAAACCAAACCACCACTCCAACAATCCATACAAGAAAATAACTTAAAACAAAGTCAGAAGTCCAAACAAAAACCCAAATCGAAGATCCCTGTTTCTTCTCCCCTGTTTCCTTCTCTACGAATTCTGTCATGTTTGTGATGTTCGATAATGGCGTAATTCATGGGATTTGGGAAGAAGAGAACGGGTACCTGTGATTTCTCATCTCTCTTCCCTTCTCGCACGCTCTCACCATGTTCGATTGCCTCCTCTGCTTGCACTAATCGAAAGATGGATAGCTACAAGTTCCACTTCAAACCCTTTGTTCTTGCTCTAGGTTGACTTCTCTTGATTTGGTTCTCTACAACTTAGCTTCCAGGATTCTGGGCTCGCATTAGGTGAGTTGAAGTCTCTGTGTTTGTTTCAATTTCTCTATTTGTTCTTCTCTTTGTTTACTTAATACTGAAACTATCTATATTTCTCTTGTTTGCAATGGTTTGTGATTTTTTTTTTCTTCCTGATTTTGTAAAAATGTTTTTCCTTCTTGTTTACTAAAACTATTGTTAGGGGTTTTGAATTGAATGTATTTTTCATCATATTCAGGGATAAAGTTTTGATTTTTGTACAGAAATGGAATATTTGATCCATATGGTATTTTTATGAGATTTTGGTTACTGGGTAGGTATGCAAGTTTATTTCTGGAAGAATCTTCAAGATTTCCATGTGTTTTTTTGTTGAACTCCTCGTTTAAGAAAGTGTTGCATATGAAATCATGGGGTATATTTGGATTGCCATTTCGACCTTATAAATAGTATATTTGATGTAAACTATCGTGTAAAAGCATTTTGTACATTATAAGAATGGCAATCCAAGCAGACCCTCTATATCCCTCTTCCGGGACGCGGTATAATGTATGGGGGATCATTCATATTGTTTTAGAGAGATTTCAGTAATTTGGTGTTGTTTTAGGGAGATTATAGTAATTCCTCTACCTGCCAAGGACATTTGTAAAGTTTGAACTTTTATCACTTTCTCTATTGCCTCTTGTAGGATGTAATTTCATAATGTTTACTAGAAATGCATTCTTACATGAAAAGATTTATTGTGTTTCTTGAAAAGTTCAAGGTAATTCTTAACAACTGATATTGTCACAGGTTTGGCGAAATTGAACAACCAACAGAGGAACTAGTGAAGATTTAGGAGGGGGTGAAGCTTCTATCTTTCAGTCTGCATGATTCCATTCGAACACGATAGCTTCATTGATGCGATTGGGAGATTCTGTGGGAAAATGACTTTGCCTGATTAAGTGAGGGGTTTCTTTGTGCAGATTTCATTGGTCTTTAATTCAAACATCCCGGGGAAAGTATCCGTTAGAAATAGGTGTTCAAGAAATTTTCTTTCTTTCTTTGTTTGGAAAAGTCTCCTTTGGCATCTCAGATATATATTTGAGAGAAGTTTCACTCAAGCAGACAAAAAATCCACTTGGAAGCTTGTGGGTTTCATGAAAGATTCCAGTGCTGCTAGGAAGATTTCTTTTAAATAGGCAGTGCCTTTCGGAAGCAATCTTTTCGTGGAAATCATATCTGTTCTTGGAAGATCTTCTTTAGTGTTCCACCTGGGAACTTTAATCTGGTGGCTGGGCAAATCTCCTTTGGCAGTCACCATTTCGTGGGAACTTCAGCAGTCCTGGAAATTCCATTCTTACCATTAGACCGCTACCTTTTGGCTGTTAGTTTTCAAGTAAATTTGCACCGTCTCTTGGGCAAATCTCCTTTGGCATTTACTGCTTGTGGGTATTCACTCCAGCAGTACGAATATATCCTTTAGGGGTTAGGTTCGACTTGTTTGTTGGGCAAATCTCCTTTGGCAATTGATCCACATGGGCTTCTGAAGCTGGTCTTGGACAAATCCTTTCCCAGTTAGTCTTATTGTATATCCTTTGGGAAAATCCCTTGGCAGCTGGTCCTCGTGGGTAATTGGCTCTTATTGGGCAAATCTCCTTTGGCAAGTCCTTTTGGACTAATCACTCTAGCAGTGGGAAAAATTTCCTCTAGAAGATAATTCTAGTTGAAATTTCGTTCCATTTATTTGGCAAATCTCCTTTAGCAGTAAATCTAGGTTTTGTTTTAGTCGGTGTAAAACCGTTTAGTTTCTACGGGGCATTTCTCCTTTGGCATTAAGTCTCACAACTGTGTGGACATACATGTTATTTAGGGTTTCAATTTCTATGGTCCTTTTATCTCTTAGATCAGGTTAATTAGGGGCTCAGGGCTGCTTCCAGATCTTGGATATTTCACAGATTCGGCAAGGCTTTTGACGGTACGCTCTCAATTTCAGTGTTACCTTTCATCATTTATTCTGTGAGAGAAATGGATTTTAATACTTCAAAGTTGCACTTGCCAGTCTTGTTCATTAATTTTATAAACTTTTACCAATTTCTCATTTTTATATAAATTTGGCTCTATCTTTTAATGCAGGTAGAAGTGCTTGCTCCTAAGTTTTATATATCATAGTAAACATATAGATTGTGTTCGTTTCATCATTGGTGCAATTCCAGTTCTAACTGTTAATGCTACAAGGTGACGAAATTTACTTTGTGAGCTACCTGCTACTGGGCTTGCTATCTGGTGGTGTATTTGTTCTCCTGAAGCTTAATCACAG
Source organism: Berberis vulgaris (assembly GCA_963556465.1). Classification (NCBI taxonomy): domain Eukaryota; kingdom Viridiplantae; phylum Streptophyta; class Magnoliopsida; order Ranunculales; family Berberidaceae; genus Berberis; species Berberis vulgaris. The sequence goes on along the minus strand of OY747128.1, from coordinate 82,794,797 downwards.
TTACCTATTGACGGGCATTCTGATATGGAGATGTTCCTGACCGACTCAGAATGTGATAGCTCTAGTGAGAGTAGTTGTAGTGACTATCTAGATGATGTTGATTCCATGTATGGTGGGCACGCACAAAGTATCCTTTCAAGTTTGGAACAAAGCATTGGGAAAATTGATGATTTCCTTGCATTTGAGAGGAGTTTCGGACATGGGGATTTTGTATGTTCTGTAACTGATCCGTCTGGACAGTTGGGAAGGGTGGTGGATGTGGATATCATTGTGGACTTAGAAAATGTTCATGGTCAAATGATAAGAGAAGTTAACTCCAAGAAACTTCGAAAAATCCGTTCATTGGTAGTGGGAGATTACGTAGTTCATGGACCATGGCTTGGAAGAGTAAGCACAATAATTGATCGTCTCACCATCCTGTTTGGTGATGGAGCAAAATGTGAGGTGGTTGCAACTGATCCAGAAAATCTTAGACCTGTTTCTCCAAATGTGGTTGAAGACTCTCAGTATCCATATTACCCAGGACAACATGTTAAAATCAGGTACTCAAGTGCTTTCAAGTCTGCTAGATGGTTGTGTGGTGGATGGAAGGACAACCGAGCTGAAGGTATTGTGTGCCAAGTGGAAGCAGGCTTCGTTCATGTTGATTGGATTGCTACTGCTATGTTTGGCCAGGGTTTGAGTGTGCCTGCACCTCCTTGTTTTCAGGACTCAGATAATATAACCTTATTATCTTGTTTCCCACATGCTAATTGGAACCTTGGTGATTGGTGTATACTCCCAGTTGATGATCAGGTGCTTGTTAAAGAGCAGGAGTCAAATGTTGCTACAGTTGGACGTATGGAGTTAGAAAGAGGATCACGACAAGTCAGTTCTGATTCTGACTGTGAAAAAATTTATGTCATTGTGAAGAGAAAGGCTAAAGTTGATGTACTGTGGCAGGATGGAACCCGCTCGAGTGGTTTAGATTCACAGGCCTTGCTCCCTGCAAACTTTGTTGGAGATCATGAGTTTTGGCCTGAACAGATTGTGCAGGAGAAAGGTGCTTCTGATGATCCACATGTTTCTAGTGCGCGAAGGTTGGGAATTGTGGAGAGTGTGGATGCAAAGGAACGGACTGTGAAACTGAAATGGAAAATGCACATAGGAAATCAAAGAGATGACTCAGGTGGAGAATATACTGTGGAAACCGTGAGTGCTTATGAACTCATTGAGCACCCAGACTACTCCTACTGTCTTGGTGATATTGTTTTTAGAGTGGGGAAAACCCTTTCTGTTGTAGAATCTGATGGACAATCAGAGCATGAAGCTAGTGAAAGTCACTGGAAATACCCACATAAAGATTCTCTAGCTTTGATTGGAAACATTATTGGCTATAGAGATGAGGGCATTTTGGTGAGATGGGCTAGCGGACTTACCTCAAAGGTATGCATACAGTTACTTCTGATAATTTTTTGATAAGCTTATTATATAATGCTGGTACTTCATAACAACTGAAACAAACAACAAAACATGTCCGAGTCCGCGAAATGAATGACATTCCTTCATTCAGTTCTATTCAAAGTCATTTGTGATGGCAACTAAAGTGCCTTCATTCGTACTCTAACAATCTGAATTCATGTCTTTATTTTTTTCTATATTTTTCAACCTGTGTATTCCTCTTAGATAGTCTTGTTAATCGTCAAAACTATACACACTTTCAAACACTCTATGATCATATTCTTAGAGGATCCTAATCGTTCAACCTGTTCATGCTTTCCCAGTTTTCAGTTATAAACACATCTTTCCTGCGTTGTATTATTTGTTCCTGACAAATAGTTAACATCAAAACTATAACTGTCCTCTTAACACTGCTAGAGACGCTTTGAGTGATAAAGTTTTAGTTGTCTGTAACGATCAATCAGTTATCTTCTTATTTTTTTATGTATATAATAAGAGTACTATACCCATAGGTGAAGTACTTATTAAATTTTGATCGCAACCCATTTCAGGTTGGACCTTATGAAATTGCTGGGATTGACAAGTATGAAGATTTAGTTGCATCTCCTGTACAAGATGATATGGGCGATAGTTCAACTCAAGACATGCAGACGTTTGAGAAACAAGTTTATCACCGAAGTGAAAAGGTGAATTCTCTTTCTATCTCTCTTGCCACACACACACACAAGTATCTGCATGCACACATTCTAGTTTGGGATAAGCTAACAATCAAACTATGTGGTTAGGATGTCTCGGAGAATCCTGGCAATTGTGCTGGTGAAGACCACATAAAAAACATCTGGGAGACTAGCACCTATTTCTTTCCTCGAGCAGCTGTCGGATTCTTTACAAACATTACAGCGAGTTTGTTTGGTTCCCTTGGTTCCACTTCATTGTCAACCTCAGCGGAAAGTACAGATTCTTTTGACCCCCAAAAAAATCAGAACCTTGACTCAAACAACTTACCCTCAGAAGAAGAAAACACAACTGGATCTACATACAAGAAAGAAGTAACAGAGTATTGCAAAGTGACCAGTGAAGAAATACCAGTTGCAGATGATTTTCAGACAAACTTGAAGCAGCAAGTAGAAGAAGATCAAGAGAACAAAGAAATATCATATTCATCCAACTGTCAGAGACCAGGACAATTTAAGAAGTTTGATATGGTTGAAGATTTCTCTGATCACCATTTTGCTTCTGGTGTTGATGGAGGACCGGTGCAAGGACAGGTATAAAAGCTGAAGCCTGTTCTTTTGCTAACTGAACCAAATCATATACCTAATCAAGAACCATTATGTTTTACCTTTGCAGGTAAAAAGAGGTTGGCTGAAGAAGGTACACCATGAATGGAGCATTCTTGAGAAAGACCTTCCAGGTTAGCACTCATCGTTTTGCCTCATTGTTTGGCTTCTTAAGTCCTTTCTTGCTTTTAATTTTACACTCGTTTGGTAATTTCATGGTTGGAATTCCAAACATGTTTGGACCTAGTATACCAAAATATTCCCTTTCTGTGGAGATCATGCGATACTTAACTAAGAGCGCCCCTTCTCTCTCTTTTTTTTTTTTTTTTTCGGTACATGCTTTGATGAACACTACTGTTCTTTTCTTGAAATATTCTGTTAACATTCCCTTGTACTTTAAAGAGGACATTTTCTGATAATATCGGAAATTTGGACTAGCTAGGACTTCGGACTTTCTTCAACATTGTTTGACTAATCTTGTTACTCCCAAAAATAAATTAACACGACAAATTGCCATTTACCTTGATAAATGGGTGATTCCAGCTATTTCTGAAAGCATGTCAGCTCAGAAGAACTTTTTTCGTAAAAGCAAATACAGAGGAAATGTCATCAAAGTGAAAAACCCATCCATGAGTGGTGTGCGCTCCACAAAATAATGATTTGCACATGCCAACCAATCCGATTTATGAAAATAACAGTTGCTTCTTCTAGCTATATTGTAATCTTGGATTAATGCCCAAGTCAGAAAGAAGTGGGTGTTGAAACAGGAACAGTCAAATAGTTTTTCAGCATTGTACATATCTTTTGATTTGTTACTTATGACGTGATGTTGAAATATCCACAGATACAATTTTTATCCGTGCTTATGAAGGAAGGATGGATCTCCTGAGGGCAGCCATCTTTGGAGCACCTGGAACACCCTATCATGATGGTGTTTTTTTCTTTGATTTTCTCCTCCCTTCAGATTATCCTCATGAGCCACCTGTAAGTTTGTCGGACTTTTTACTCTGATTTCTTTTCGTTTGCATGTTCACAAATGTTTACATATAAAAGAACACTCACACTCATTATATCTATAATGTGTGTTCCTTTTTCTTTTCTTTTTTAATTAACACAAGTTCATTGAAGTATATGTCAACTTCTAACCCTGACGAAATATTTATGTAGATGGTGCATTATACTTCTGGTGGGCTGCGTCTCAACCCGAACCTGTATGAGTCGGGAAGGGTCTGTCTCAGTCTCCTAAATACATGGGCAGGCACAGGAACTGAAACATGGAACACGGGAACTTCCACTATTCTTCAGGTTCTCCTATCACTCCAGGCACTAGTGCTCAACGAAAAGCCCTACTTCAATGAGGCAGGGTATGATCAACAGATGGGCAAAGCTGAGGGAGAGAAAAACTCTATGACATACAATGAGAATGCTTTCCTCATTTCTTGCAAGTATATGCTCTATGTGCTATGCCATCCACCCAAGGTAAAAGCTATAGAACCTTGTTCAATTCTGGATTGCTTTAGCAATATGTTTTGGAGTTTAACTGGTTGTTTGATCGTGCAGCATTTTGCGGCACTCGTGGAGGAGCACTTCCACCATCGTGCACACTCCATTCTGCTTGCTTGCAAGGTCTATATGGCTGGAGCTCCTGTTGGTTGCGCCTTTGATTGTGGCCTGGTTGAGCAAGAAAAACAGAAGTGCAGTTCCACAGGCTTCAAAATCATGCTTGCTAAGCTCGTGCCAATGCTTATATCAGGGTTCACTGATAAGGGAATTGACTGCAGCCAATTTCTCGAGTCAGGTTGATTTTATTCAAACTGGTAAGGGATTATCAATCTCTATCAAACTTACAGACATATTTATCAACTTCATATGATTGTAATTTGAAAGCTGAGTATGGCTGAAGTTATGGGGTGCTTGTTGTGTGTAATGTTTTATTGTGTGAAGATGGGGATTGTGTGAGGCATGTTATGGTATTGGTGGCTCTGTAAATACTTTGGGTGATGTTTGTCCATGCTTGTTCTATAAATAATGAAGACTGCATTACCGAAGGCATGTTTTGTATCGGTGACTTAATAAATATGGTGTTTGGCTTTATTTTTCTGCTTTCCCGTAACCTCTTGCTTTTTTGTTTGCCAAAGATGTTTTGGTCTTTCAAATTACTCCAAGTTTTGGATTTTCATTTTCCTGTTTTATTTCCTAACCAGAAAATCAGCATATATTTTGAAACATTTATATATATATTATGTTTCCCTGTTCGTGATGCAACTAGTATACAGACAGACCATTGTTGATAGACATACTGTGAGAAGGTATTTGGGCATGTGAGTGATTTTGTTATACTTCTCCTCTAGTATGTGTAATGTCGCATTTAGCTTATATTTAAGCTCTCCCTAGTTTATCAAGATTGAGCACCTGTAAAATGCAGGGGACAAGCTATTCAACTTCTGCTTATTACTTATTCAAATTGCAATTTGTGTGCTTCTACTCTAACATGTTTTTGGTAACAGGTTTTGTGAGCATCCGTTGATTCACATTTGCATGCTGTCAGGTATCTTGAGGTCCATTGACATACTTTTCTACCTGTTGATATAAAAGTCTTGGTCGAGGATTTTGGAATAACATGTATGTTATGAACTCCTAGGAAAAGCAACTCTAAGTGCTACCCGATAGAAGTTGGGTTTGATTTGGGGAAAATGAAGGGATTATGTTATGATTTTCGTGAGATACACTCAGATGAATGTGTTTAATTTGTGATATCAACTCGCCATTGCGGCATTCCATGTCAGCTGCCACCATGTTTCCCATTCTGGTTCTCAAATCCTGGTTCCCAGGACTAGTCCTCTTTTTCTTATTTTTGAAAAATCTCTCGAGCATATTCAAATGTTCACCTTTTCCCTCATTTATTTTGGGAAATCTTTTCGACACCTATCGTATGGTAAGGGAACTAGGAACCCAATATAGCCTGGGTTCCCTCATTAACACTATTTTGAATTGTACAGTTGGAACTTTGATGGTAATTTTGCAAGAATTGTTTTAACCCTAATCCCAAGTAGTTTTAAAATTTTAATAACAACTTGCCTCTTCCTCAAACACTTACCTCTCTTAATTAATCTTCTTTAATTTCTATCTCATGGATTAGTGGTGGTTGCTTAAGCATCAGAGTTTTAATCATCTTTGTAGTAATATGCATCTAACACTTGAAGCCATTTCTCACATCCAATAAACTCAGCTTCTGAAACCATAGTTAGAAACTTGCTAACAAACTACCGTAACTTTCAAAAATCAATATATAAGTAAAATAAATGATAATTTGAAAATTAAGGGGTGGTTTCAAAAATTAATAAATAATTAGAAGAATTGATAATTCGAACAAACCTTGAAATGTTTTGAAAAAACCCTAAAAAAATATAAAATTATATATATATATTTTGTATTTTTACAAAAAAATTAACGAAATAACCTGGAAAGTTTTTGAAATAACGCTAAAAAAAATTTAATTTTTTCTTTTCGTAATTTCAAAAAAAATAAAATTTTCGTTGGAATTTCATGAGATTTCGCATTAAAATTTATAAAAATGGTACAGTTTGGAATAATGCAACGGAAATGGATAATAAATAGAGTGGCACGCAGAAATTGTGAATGTACTTCAACGCAACTTTTCTTTATTCCAAATTTCCAATGCAAAAAGAATAATTTTGGGTAAAACTTGCAAAAAAAATTTACCTTAGTAGTTTCCCCTTGCTCATCCTCGTATCCATCCCCCTTCTTTTCTCTCTCGATTCTTGACTCCGAAGTCTTTGACATTCACGGTGAATAATTAACCAGTCCAAAATCGTAATTTTAACCCCTTCAAGGGGCAATTGTTTAACCTACAGTCCCTGTGAGAGAAACTTCCCTTTTAAAGGGCGCGAAGAGGACTCACAGGCCACAACGTACAAAAAGTCACCCACAAAATGTACTCGAAACGCTTCCGTCAAACTCCGTTAACTTTAACGGCGATAACCCCATTCTCTCTTTCTTTAAGACTCTCCGTTTGAACTTGAACACTCTTTTTCTTACACAGCAAGCGATCATGGCGTCTGCTTCTCAAGGTTCGAGTCCGAAGAAGCTCAAACAGACTGAGGTAAACGAAACACTTTACCCGTCTCGTCAAGAGGAGCAAAACCCATTTCTTCAATTTCATTTCTGTTCTGCGTGTACGAACATATCGTTTGATCTTGTTTGTTTGATGAAATTGGTGGCTTTGCATGCTTTGTTGATGTGATCAGTGGGTTTTGGGGTGTGAGTTTGTTGATTTAGATCATCAGGTTTCAGTTTTTTGTATGATATACAACTCCATTTGTTCATTTCTGGGTTTCGAGTGAGTTTTGGGGTTTCATTTGGTTAATTAGTTGTTCTTTGTTTTCATTTGATGTTGTTTTAAGGAAAATTTGATGATAAGGAGTGAGGAATTGCTACGATCTCAGTGATTCTGTTCTTGAATTTGAAATTGAATGAGAATTGGGTTGCTTGTTTGGTAGGAGTCTAGTTTGAGATGATCTTTGTGGAGTTTCAGCTATAATTAATACTGAACATACTTTTCATCTACCTTTCCTTCAAATTTACCTTTTCATCTACCTACTCCTACTCCCTAAAGAGGTTTAGGGAAACATGGATTAATGTAACAAATAGAAAATCAGTTATAGTCCATCCATGGCATGACCCTTTCTTTTTCTTTATGAAATTCATGCATCGGGTGTGGTGCAATCTGATTCTTTAGATAAATGGTTATAGAAGAGATCAACATGCATAGACTCAGTTCCAACAAGACGGAGAGCTACTGGTATAGTCCGTGACTTCTTCCAGAGGGAGGATTGGTGGAAGTGAAGATGTCCGAGAAATTCCTGGTTACATTGTTTTATGAGAAGTAGGTGGAAGTGGAGGTTGCTTTGGGGATCATGAGATGTTTTATTTGCAAGTTAGTGTTGAGGAAGCTCTTTTCTAAGAGGGATCTTTCATTGGGAGGTTATCTGGGATAGGCTCGCCACTTCTGAAAGCTTCACTCATAGGGCTATGGATGTTGAATACTAATAGCACGGGACACATTGGGAGGTAGAGACTCAAGAGTCAAGTTCAGTTCTTATTGGGTTGTGGCTTTGCACATGGAAACTTGGAACCACTTCTTAGAAGGGTTTGGTGTCAAAGGGGTTTCCTCAAGACACTTACACGGATGGCAATGTCCAGCCTTTGGAAACAGAAGGAAGGCCCTATGGGCATTGACGCCATACAGCATCCTTTGGGGCATATGACTTATAGGGAAATAGATGTTAAAGGAGGCAAGCATTGATTGGTTGTGATCAATTGTTGCTATTCTATGGTATTGTTGATTGGGAAATCTGTGAGATGAATAACCTCGTGATATGGTCATTGGGGAGTTGTAATTTTATTTAATGTTTCTCCCTATGTTACAGAAGTTTGAGATTTTCTTAAAGAAAAGAAGACGGTGAAGGAGAGGGAGTGACCCCCAATCATTTAATATTCATACCTACTCTCAACTGGGAAGTGGATCAACACATTTTGCTTCGAAACTACACTCTCCAAACAAATTCACACTCAAAGTCCCAATTTCACATTGAGATGGGATTTACCATTGTCCCAAAAGACATATTTGGATGTGGCAAAACTCATCACGTAACCTAGGTTTGAATTTCCTATAAAATGGGGTGCACTGAATGTATTTGCTTAGAATCGTAGAGTATAGATAACATGAATTCATAAGGCATAAAAGGTTCTTGACACAGATTACCATAGCCATATTTAATTTATCCTTTTTTGTTTGTTAGATTTTAGTAAAATCATATTTTCAACAATCAGTGGAAGGAAAGGAAAGATTTGTGCTTGCAATTAAGGAAGCAGCAGTATCTGAATCATTAGAATTTCTCTATAGGATTGCAAATAGCTTTTCAACTTTCAGAAATGATGAAGCAAAATGGTTGCAAGATTTCTCTTGCTACAAAATTACTGTGAATGATATCATTTTTTGTGTTTATTCACCGAAGCTTATGCCCTTGGAAGCATCTGCTTTACAATATTATAAGCATACTTCCTGACTGATCGTGTTGTTATTTCCAGGATGCTCTCTCTGAGGATCATGTAGTTCCTACTAGTGCAGCAACATTTGGGTCAACATCTGATGTTCCTTTAAGTTCTCCAGTGAGTGAGGGATCAAACGGCCTGATTGATGACGATTGCGACTCGTCATACTATGGGGACATTTTATCAGATCACGATGAAAACCCATATCATAATGAGACTTTAAGTTTACAAGCCCAGTTTGATGCTGTCGACCTCCCTCCTGGTCTTGAAGTTACCATCCCCTGGTTCGAGAAACCTTCCCAAACTCAGAATGCTACAAGCAGTTCTGCAATCTCAAACCAGTTGATTTGTGACTCTGACAAGGAAAAGAAAGAGAAAGTTGACGTTTGGTTGCAGCAACCTTCTGGAAGTCTGATAAAATCAGTTGCTACAAGCAATTCAGTTTGTAGCGAGGAAAATGATGTCTTGAAGAACTTTAGACTTTTTAAGCAGTTTGACACCGTTCAAGATTTTTCTGATCATCATTTCATGGGTGGAGATTCCAAACCAAAGCAGGTGCCCATTGTTTGAAAACGAGGATATCACATTTCATTATTTGTTTTTCTTTGTTTGTTTGATTCTCTTTTGTTCTCCCTTCTCTTTTTGAGGCGCTTTGTGGATTATTATAGGCACCACAGAAATGGATAAAGATAATTCAGCAAGAGTGGAAGATCCTGGAGAAGGATTTGCCAGGTGAAGTCCTAGGCTATTTTGTTTTGAAAACAGTTATATTTTGGCTTCGTGTGTGTAACTAGTTGATTCCAGATATTGGCTTATTGAAGTGGGGATGGTGGGTATAGATGTCACATAATTGTAGTGATATATTATATATACAATCAATAGTAGGTACGTTGCACATATTGTGGATATTAACTTCGCTGGAAATCCACCTTTTTTGCTCTTACAGTAGGAACCTTTTCATTGAGCCGTTTTTTATGTTCTATGTTTCTTCACAATTTATTTCTTTAGCAGATGAAATTTTTGTTAGAGTTTGTGAAGAGAGGATGGATCTTCTGAGAGCCGTCATTGTTGGAGCTCCTGGCACTCCCTACCATGATGGTCTCTTCTTCTTTGATCTATTCTTTCCACCTGATTATCCCAGCATACCACCGGTACGAGTTTGTTGTTGAATATATTCTAGTTATTACCAATCATAGTAGACAACTTAAGTGATGGTTTGGAAATTTCTGCTGCCAGCAAGTATATTATTATTCAGGAGGTCTTCGATTGAACCCAAACCTATATAACTGCGGGAAGGTTTGCCTTAGCCTTTTGAATACCTGGCATGGAAAGCAAGATGAGCAGTGGACTCCTGGGAAATCCACTGTATTACAGGTTTTGCTTTCTATTCAAGCTTTGGTGCTGAATGAAAAGCCTTACTTCAATGAACCTGGATATGAAAACATGGCTGGTCTTAAAGAAGGTGAAATGAGGTCAAAGAGTTATAATGAGGATACATTCATCTCGTCCTGTAAGACAATGCTGTACACACTTAGGAGGCCGCCAAAGGTAAGATTGTATCAACCATATTTATCCACTATTTCTTCCTTCTATTTATTCTTTCTTTTCCATTTTTGCCCATTTTGTTTGGCAAAATTGTTTAGCTAGAGCAGTCATTTCCGTGCTGCTTTGGAAAATAGTCAAAAGGCTTTCTTGTATATTGTTTTGAGATAGGGTAGGAGTTTCACTAAATAGGGATAACAATGCAAAGGCCGTGCCTTTAGCTTGAAAGATTTTTTTCACTAGATAATCAAGATGACAATTCTCGATATTATTAGAGTACCCTAAGGGACAGATCTGTTCATGCAAGAGATGGATATGTATGCACATGTTTGTTCGTGTGTTGTGCTTGTTGCTACTTCTTCCTGCAGGTTTTGCAAACTAATTTCTACCTTCTTCCTGCAGCATTATGAGCACTTTGTTGCTGGTCATTTTCGGGTGCGTGCTCATATAATTTTGATGGCCTGTAAAGCATATACAGAAGGCGCTGAGGTAGGAGATTCATCTGAAGAAACTGCAGGGGATCCTAGTAACAAGGGAAAGAGTGCATCGCAGAAGTTAAAAGAGGAAGTTTCCAAGATCCTTCCAAGACTGGTACAGGCGTTTACGAGAAATGGATCTAAGGATTGTGAGCAGTTTCTCCCTGCACAAAGCTAGTAAATAAACAATGTACTGGACGAATACTGAGATTCAATTCAGAACTCCATCACCATATTACTTTTGTTGATTTTGTGTACAGCAAGGACATGTTAGGTTATCCAAATGTTGAAAAAGCTATTGGCCAAACATAACATTTTGGCTCGGCACATATCCAGATGTGGGTAGCCTAAGCATTACGTTTGCTTATTTGGATAGCTTAATCATTGGAGATGCGCTTTCATCATATATATCAATGAATGTGATGGAGCTTAGTTTACCATTTTGGTCGGGAAAACTCTTTAACATTCCATTTTGACATTTGCTAATGTAGAATGTTTTCATTGGGTGAAGGGTCTTTTCGTTACGTAAAGGGTCTTTTTGTTACATAACTTTTTGAAAAGTGAAAAAGGTGTGAATAAATGAGAACACGACATGTTACCAATACCAAAATGACACGTTACCAATGCCAAAGTAAATGTAGATTTTGAATGTTAGAACTATCTTGTTTTGTATTTGGCATTTGATGGGTGCCTTTTTTACTCAGCTTGGAATTGGTAGAAGAGATGAAACTTTGAATTGCCAGATCCCTTTTACTACAATGTCATTTTCAACATTGTTGTGGGGTTTAGCTTATTGGCATTCCAACATGGTGGATATCCTTTTCTAGATGGACAGTCGGGGAACAATACGAGGTTTTATGTCATGTTAAACTTGAAGTTTTCCCTATTGTTAGCAATCACATTCTTAGTTTTTTAGTCTTTTGAACTCTAAAACAACATATGGTTGGCCAAAGATTAAGACGACTAATTTTTAAAATGAGTAAGAAACTTGTGTGAAAATCATTTCCTCATAATTTTTTTTTTACATAATTTTATGTTTGAAAGTAACTAGGGATAACAATTTGACCCGGTGTTGCGATCTACTCCATCCCAGTCTTGATTGAATTTGTGCAATTCTCCACAAGGATCATCTTTGTGTTATGCCTCATCATGTGCTGTGCCCAGTAATAGTAATTTTGAGAGGACATTACTGGGAAAAAAAATGCTAAAAAAAACACCATAGTGAAGAGAGAGGGGAGAGTACATGGTTTGTATCAAAAACTTCCAACAAGAGCTTCTCTACTCTTCTCTTCTCTCTCTCACACACCTTCGTAAACCAACTTGCATTTTGGTCTTCGATGGAACCATTTCTTACACCAAATAAAAGGTAACTAATCTCTCTCACAACCCTCTTTCTTGCAGTCTTACTCTATGTACAAGTCCTTACAAATGAATGAATCTAGACAGGTACCATCACTCATCTTCCTTTTGGGCCACGTCGTCGTTTTCATGCCGAATGTGTTCGAGGAACAAACCAGCCAAGGTATTGATTTTTATTTGTTTAGTTCATTTTAGTGAAATAAATTTTTGCTCATTTCATTTGTTGGGTTTTTGGTGAGTTTATCATGCAGTTGTAATTGGAATTTAAGATTGATGGTTATTAAACGAAGTTAATGGAAAACAACATTATGTGTCTAGTTCGATTTCCGGGTTTTGCCAGTGATGAATTTAGAGAAATACCCAATTGGCTTTCTTTGATGGATGTCTAATTTTGATTAGATTCTTAAACTAAGGGTGTGTTTGGTTGGATGAAATCCTATGCCACAGAAATCCATGAGGGGACCCCAACATTTAAGGCTAAATTGATGTATTACTCCACATACACCATTAGATTTTGTGATCAGTGGCGGAGCCACATACAAGACATGGGGCAGTTGTCCCCCCAAATTTTTTGAAATTCAGATTTAGTATAGTGAATTGTGGGTAATTGTGGTATATTTAACTAATTGCCCCCCTAAAATTTTGCTATTATTTTCATGCCCCCTTTATGAGCATCCTGGCTCCGCCACTGTTTGTGATCAATGGTGGGAATGAAAGTCTCATGAATATGAGAATCACACTCATTGGTTCCCCAAGGCATATGATTTTCATGTTCATGGTACTTCCGTTCCCACCATTGATCACAAAATCTAATGGTAGATGTGGAGTAATACATCAATTTAGCCTTAAATGTTAGGGTCCCCTCATGGATTCCTATGACATAAGATTCTATGCAACCAAACACACCCTAAGATGCTAATAGGAAACAAACAAAGGAAGTAGAATACATTGAAGTAGTTTCATTTCGTTTTTTTTTTTTTTTTTTGTGTGAAATGTAGGATGATAACAACCCATTGTGGTAATAGTTGGAAATTACCAGAGAAAAAGGAAAAATGAGCATAATTGGACATGAGAACTTGAAGCTCAAGTCCTAAGGGCATGAGCACAAGCTTAAATCACGAGCACACCTTCGTTTATAATTACTAGCCCCACCTGCCAAACAAATCACCTTCCTTTCAGTTCATTTTATTAGTCACATCTTTTAGTTGTACTAGGATCACTGACAACCTGGAAGCTAAACTTGATTTTACTGTCAAATTGTTTGTCAAACCCATGTATTGACATATTTTATATTGATACCTTTTCCAAATGTCAACTGCTACAATCAAGTGTTGTCAAGTTTTGGTTGGGAATAATTAGGGATGGTAACTTGAACCGAAGTTGCAGGTATCTACCCATCCCACCCTTCAATAGAGTTTCTCCAGAGTCCAGAGAGTTATTTATTGTATATGCAAAAATGTAACCCGGGTCATTAATCTCACATTTTAAGAAACTTGTGAGAATTTGTTGTAAGAGAGAAACTGGGAAAACATTAACTCTAGTGAAGTGGAGTTAGAGAGTTCTTTAAAAACACATTTAACAGTCGTAAATTTAGACTAATAAAATAAACAAAATTGCAATGTAAATAAACAAAGTGCAATAAACGGAAATAATGAAATTGCTCTGATACCAATTGATAGATTTGGACTAATAAAATAAACGAAATTGCAATGAAAATAAACAACGTGCAATAAACGGAAATAATGATAAACCAAATAGACTAATAACGAAATAACTTTATAACCAACTAACAATGGGAAACCTATTTCTTATTTGTAACTAACCTAACTTCTAAAGCAAACCCTAAATCTAATTGGAAACAAATATGAGAATCCTAAATGGAATCCCTATTACAAGAATAATAAAATGCCTAATATTGTTAAAATACTCCGATTCCTAATATTATTAAATATGCTAATTTTATCAAACAGAGAGCTATGTAGTTAAAACGGAAAACGGGCCCTTCACGGTCCATGACCGACTTAAGATTAATCGGTCTATTTTTTCAAAACATATATATATATTTTTATGTAGTGATAAATAGACGAGTTGGTTAAGCCGATTTATCGGTGACCGCTAAACCAAACCACTAAATACCCAATTCGTATCTGTCAACCTCGATAAACGATTTCTCGCCGATTTAGTGGTGCATTAATAACACAGACAGAGAGTCCGTATTTTCTGTGAAAAAAACTTCCAACAAAAGTTGCGCATCTTTTCTCCTTGGCAAAACCTACTGCATTTGGTGATCATCAATGGAATCATTCGTTACAGTGTTACACCAAGTAAGAGGTTGTTATTCTCTTTCTTCCTCTCTGTTTTGCAGTCTTTCTGTTTATATCGAATTTCTATTGAGTCCTTACAAATGAATGAATCCACACATGTACTACTCACCCCTACCCGACGTTGTGGACATCATGACAAGCGAGTATGAAGGAGAACAAACGAGCCAAGGTATTGAAATCGATGACCCTAAGATTGCTATGTTATTGAGAATGGTTTTAGGATTTTTTTTATTTAGTTCATTTGTTTGATGGGCGCTCTGAGAAATTTTGCTCTTTGATTTGTTGGATTTGTCAAAATCCGGTTTTTAGTGCATTGGTTTCTTTGTAGTGAATTTCTATTGTTGCAATAGGAATTTAATATTGATGTTTATAATAAGAGAAGTTAATGGAAAACAACATTGTGTGTCTTGTTCGACTTTCTTGGATTTGATTTTGCCAATGATAAATTTGGAGAAATATTCAATTGGGTTTATTTTATTTGTATGGATATCTCATTTTGATCGAATTCTTAAAGATTGGTGCTAATAAAAAGAAAACAAAGGAAAGTTGAACACATTGAAGTAGTTTCATCTAGTTCTTTTTTTAGTTGTTTTAGTGAGAAATGTAGTATGATAATACCCCATTGTGGTAATAGTTGGGAATTACCAAAAGAAAAGGGGAAATGGACCCTAATTGGACATTGGAAGCTGAAATTCAAGTCTTAAGGGGGCATGAGAATAATAAGCACAAGCCTCGTGAGCACACCTTCCGTTACAATTACTAGCCCCACCCACGGAACAAATTACCTGAACTAAAAGCCACCAAAGACGGGATACTTCCTTGTTTTCTTCTTTTTTCAGTTCATTTGATGAGTAACGTCTTCTACCTGTAGGTTTGCAACTTGGATGTTAACTTGATTTTAAAGTCTGTTGTTTGTCAAACCCGTATTTTGACATATTTTATTAGTGTTCACCTTTCCAAATGTGAACTACAATGGAGTAATTAGGGATGGTAATTTGAATTGATGTTGCTGGTATCTACCCCATGCCATCCTTCAACAAAGTTGTGTTGGAGAATTATTCATTGTATATGTGCAAAAATGCAACCCTGGCCATCAATCTCATACTTAAAGAAACTTGTGAGAGTGTGTGCCCTCATTTTATGATTGTAAGAGAAAAAATGGGCAAACATTGACTAAATGAGTTAAAAAAAAGACAAAGAAAATAGTGAGATCTACTATTTTGATTATTATGTTGAGTAGTAAATGAAATTGAACAAGAGAAGATAAATTGTTGTTTGATTCTGTTATAACCCAAGAAAGTCTGTGTTAGTTGTTAATGCAACTAAACGTGAAGAGACCAATGTTAATCTTCATTTAAAAGCCAATAATTCTACTCTAACATTCAAAAACAATATTTTGAAACGGCATTCCAACCTGGTGCCCTTTGAAAAACTAATGCATGGGCACCACGTTGGAATGTTGTTTTAAAATGTCACTATATAAGGACTCTTTAAAAACTCAGAAGAGAGATGTCTCGTAAAAATTTCCTTCATCCTCTTCTATCTCTAGTTCAACTTTAGTCTCTTTCTCTTCTCATCTACATCAGAAAATACTACATTTTTTTTTTGCAATGGAATCGTTCCATACGCCAAGTAAGAGGTAAATCTCTCTCTTTCTCTTGCAGTCTTGCTGTATAAGTTTCAATTTTACAAACTTTTTTTGTTTTAACCGGAACTCGTACAGGTACCATTCACCCGAACGCTTGGGCGACACCGTCAAAATCACTCAAAATGAGTATGAGAGTTCGAGCTCGACGAAGAACAAACGAGCCAAGGTATTGCTATGTTATGTGATTGGAGTTTAGTAGAGAAAGTTTTCTCTTTGATTTGTTGTTTTTTTGTAAGATTGAGGTTTTAAATGCATTCGTTTCTTGGCACTGACTTTTTGGTTTCTTTTATGGATATCTAATTTTGAAAAGATTCTAAAAATTGGTTCGAATAAGATGAAGAAAACAAAGAAAAGTTCGACATGATAAATTGGTTTCATTTGATTCAGTTTGTTTTTTATTTGTGTATTTTAGTCCTTGTTTTGAACGATTTGAACTGAAAAACTATAATACCCCATTGTGGTAATGGTTAGAAATTACCAAATGATTCTATTCAATGATGGGAAGAATATGCTAGCAAGTCTTCACCTTGAAGATGATAACAATGGTTGTATGGTATGAAAGGGAAGATGCATTGATATACTAAATTTTGTGATGGAAGTTCTGGATATACCCCAGATTTAATTTAATTTAATTTATTTATTATTTTCTTTTAAATTTTTTCATACAATCTAGAATCCGAGAGCTATGTAATCTGATTTGGGTTCGAGATCCTGACGGGTTGTTTTTATAGGTATAAATCTCATCTCAGATGCGACGTTTGTATACGCTAGTTTCATACTTTTTCTTCTCCTCTTTTTAATTATAAATTTGTTTGATTAACTTAAAACCTAAAATTGATTTTTCATGAATTCAATTCTTTCAATTAAATATCTTTTTTGTTCGGCAAAACCTAAATAATAACCTTGATTATTTCATCACTTTTTGTCAATGGAAACTAATCCTCTACATACGACTTTCATGAAGTTTTAAGAATCTCTAAAGTAGTGTTTTTTGTGATCCCCTAATGCTTTTTGCCTTCTAAAGCTTTGTGGAATCTTGAACTTTCACCCAATATAGAAACCGTTGATGACCTTCTTAATTGATGGGCTGAATGGAAGAAAACGGGTTCTTCATGATTGCAACCAAATAAGTAATAAACTCTAATTTGTTGGAGAAGAAGTTTTACTTAAGAAGTTAGGAGATGGAGAAGAGGCTTTGAAGTTATTGGTGAAAAAGGTTTGGAGTCAATGGAGAAGAAGCGTTGCTAATATTTATATTTAAGCTAAAAGTGGGTAAATAAAGTATTTTGGAGGTAGATCTAGAAACTTCTTTTGGTGATAGACTATATTGAAGCTTTACAGAATTGGGTTTTATGGTTGGGGAATAAGGAAAAAGCGTAATAGCATTTGAGGTAACTGGGTATATTAACTAATAATTAAATTATGTGGGTATATTAACTAATAATTAAATTATGTTTAGTAATTGGGCTGACTTGCTAAGGCCCGTATTAGAGTTAGGACTAGCCATTATAGGGTTAGTTTAATTGATTGATTGTCAGCAAAGTCGTTAGACTCTATAAATAAGGCACGAAGCCATAATTGTATGGTGGTTGAATGAGTATGAAAACTTAAGTTTTATTTATCTCATTTAGTCATAGTTTTAGTTCTAGTTTTGTTATTTTCTATTCATAAGAATTATTAGTGGAATATGAGTGGCATGTTAGAGGGCTAGAAATGAAGTACCACAAGATGAACCAAAGGTGGACCGGCCAGTCTTCATGTGTTATGAATGACTCAAAACATGTATAGGCTATGTAAAAAGGACACTCTATTTCTACCAAAAAAAAAAAAAAAAACGTGTAGACACATCATTTTGGTTACTTCACGGATACTCTCATTAGACAATCCATGCTAAGATCATCAACTTTTTCAGATATCTTTGAAAAAGTTACAATATATTACGACAAGTTAGTAATACATGGGTAGCAATATAATGGTGCGTCCCTAGTGTATCTCGTTTTGCATTTCTTTGGATGACACATTCGACACTGCGTATCCTTGTCAGATACCCATACCCGTATGTTGTTACATAGCATACATGGGATGGATGAAATGCTACTTAGCATAATAACCAACCAAGTGGTCAGTGGCATAGGAAGGCACAAGATTGGAGCCTTGGAGGTTCTAATCTTGAGTGTTAAGAGTTGAAAATTTTCTCGAACAAGGTTTCAAATAGGACAGTCATTAAGGAAATTTTGATTTTATTATGGACTTGGGTCTCTTATTATTCATCCTTCAAGGGAGTGTACTTTGAGTCTGTTTGCTTGCTAATTGAAATATGTTGACATTGGGCCTTAATGCTTTCAATAATTAAAATTTATTGGCATTAATAAACTTTACCTTTGAAAAGAAAAATAGTAGAAGAATGATGGAATTCCTTTGTTTTGATGAGATACTGAGGAGCGTTTCCAGCTGTCAATTGAAAACATTGAAATGAAGCTGGTTTAGCAGGAAACATATCATTGTTTTAGTTTAACCTGGAAAACAACAAATTTCCATCTGATAAAACACTGGCAATCAACAGCAGCATACTGGAAACTGATGTATTCCCTTTCCTTCAAGGCAGGGGAAAAGAAACTGTTCCTAGGATTTTCGCCACCCTTTTTCCTTGCAATCAAACCTACCCTTAAGGAAAATGTCAACAAATTATGAGAGGAAAATTTTCCAATGTCATTGGCCATATTTATTTATTTGATAAAATGTTTGTAGAATATATAGATGGCATCTAATTGGCCATATTTTCCTTGCAATCAAACCTATCCTTAATGTTTGGAAGAGAGTGTTTGCAAGCATTTGGGGGTTGTGGTAGGAGAGAAATGGCAAAATTTTTAAACAGAAGGAGAAAGACTAATATGGTATTTGCAATGAGATGAAAGCTCTTGTCTGGCACTGCAGAAATGTTTGAGGGCCGATCAAAATATAGAACTTTATGTTTGTATGTTTAATTGGGAGAGTTTGTTCCTTTGTTGTTTTTTTGTAGCCAGAGTGACCTTCTCGGTCACCAGGCACTTTTCTTTGATCATTAATTGGTCTGTTTAATTGATCCAAAAGGTTTGGGATAGGATGTACACAGTCTTTTCTTGGTAATGCCTATTTTAAATCCACATCCTTCTTGCCAGCATTTATAATGATCCAGTTGTTTCTAATAGTTGTATTGGCATCAATCTCAGTTGAGTTCTAGCTTATCTAATGAAGAGGACGTTTTGCCTATGGATGTTGAAAGTCAGAAGAGGCGAGAATCTAATAACAGTGCAAGCTTCGATAATGAGTCATGCTCAGGAAAGGAAACCGAAGTGGAGGAAGATGAAGTATCAAAGAAATTTAGATTGTTTAAGAAATTCGATACTATCTGTGATTTTTCAGACCACTACTTTGCTACCACCACAAGCTCTAATTCACGCCAGGTGCCTTGAATTCTAAAATTTGGGTACAGTTTGTTGTTTGTTTGCTCTTTTATTCATGTTTACATTATTTTTCCTGTTCTTTTCTTATGAAAGGTATCAAGGAACTGGGCGAAGGCAATTCAGCACGAATGGAAGATCCTTGAGAAGGATTTGCCTGGTAAGTCATCTTCAGTTATGCTGAGCAGTTGCATTAGGTTTGGGTCCTCATATCGATAAGTGCATAATGAACTTTAGTCTTTTGGACAGACAAGTAACTATGCAGATACACAGATGCATTAGTTGAGTGTAGGCATAGAAATGTGGACATTTGTCTTTCAACACTAGGGAAATGATCTATATATCTGTATGTTTTTATATTTTTGTTTATATTTGTTATATTTGGTAGTAATCTACCATTTTTATCCTCATGTTACAACCTCATCGTATTTCAGTCTCAATCTACTATTTCATGATTTCTCTTGTTTGGCAGATACAATATTTGTGAGAGTTTATGAAGAGAGAATGGATCTTCTTAGAACTGTCATTGTAGGTGCAGCAGGCACACCCTACCATGATGGCCTCTTCTTCTTTGATTTTTACTTTCCTCATACTTATCCTAGTGAGCCACCGGTATGCATTTTTTCCCTTCTTTTATTGCTTATTAAATTATTGTCTTTGTCATAGTAATGGTAACTGACTAGTTTTGGAATTCTTCTGCTTCCAGCAAGTGTACTACCATTCTGGTGGACTTGACCTGAATCCCAACTTATATAGCTGGGGGAAGGTTTGCCTCAGCCTTTTGAATACTTGGATGGGCGACGAGAATGAGTTATGGGTTCCAGGAAAATCCACTGTGCTACAAGTTCTACTCTCTATCCAAGCACTAGTGTTGAATGCAAAACCTTACTTCAACGAGCCTGGATATGAAATTTATGCTGGTCTGCCGGAGGGTGAAAGTACAGCGGAGGAGTACAATGAGAACATTTATATTTTGTCCTGCAGAACAATGCTTTTCACACTAAGAAACCCACCAAAGGTAACATTGAGCCCAGTGCCATGAACTTTTTTTTTAAATTCTTTTCTTTCCTCATAAAAGTATTGAGCTAATATACATGACCATCCATCTATAGGATGGTGGAAAATATGTTATACTTGGAAGAAAGTGTTCAATCCAACTATTTCATAGTAGTTATTTTCTTTTTGCTTTTATCTGTCATGGGATCATACAACTTTGACCTGTAATATAAAAAAAAGAGCACTTGGATGGCTCCTTAGATTGTGTGCCTGTCAGACTCCACCTGCACTTCCGTATATCTGAGGCTAGCTCAACTCTTGATCTTGAATATTCTTTTTTGAGGAAATTTCCTAGGTGCTTTAAGCCATTTCAGGAATGCTTTATGGATTATGCATTATGGTCTACAAAACAAGCTACCTTGTTATTTTTGTTGCCTTGGCTAGTTCCCATTCCCTTCAAAATACGGACTTTTTCTATTAATGGATGATTAGAATAGCTTATTCTCATAGAGATTTGTTTCCAAGACGCTAATTAACTATGTATATGCATTTCAAAAAATTGTCTGGACAATTGAATCCTAAAGTTACACCAAGAAACATGACTCGCTCGAGTTTAGCTAGTAATTTGTACTCTTCGTTTAGAATAGTTTTGAACTACATGTAGTTAACTCGACTCTTCCTGTTACTCATTGAACTTATAGGGCACTGAGACCTGAGCTTTTGATTTATTTAATTTTGCAGCATTTTGAAGATTTTGTTGTGGGCCATTTCCTTGAGCGTGCTCATGCTATTCTAGTGGCTTGTAAAGCTTATATGGAGGGTGCTCGGGTTGGTTATCTCGTTGAAGGAGGTGTCCAAAACGTGGATGAGGGTGACAAAAGTAGCTCAGAGAATTTCCAAATGCAGGTAGCAGAAATGGTCAAATGCCTAGTTCCGGCGTTTTCAGAAAATGGAGCAAAGTATTGTGAACAGTTCCTTCCAAAGATCAATAATAATGGAAATCAAGCCACCAATGTTAACGAACATCAATCGATCGGCAATAATGGATATCAAGGGCCCTATGACATTGGGTATCAGGCGCCCGTTAACAGTGCCGGATATGAAGGAATCTCCAACGGATATCAGGCTCCCTACAACAACTGATCAATGGCCCCTCAGCAACGGATATCAAGCGCCTTTCTACAGTGGATATCAAGGGCCCTACAACATTGGGTACCAAGTCCCCTCCAACAGCGTATCTCAAGGGCCCTACAACATTGTGTATCACACGCACTTTAACAACGGATATCAAGGGCCGTACAACAACGGATATCAGGCTCCGTACAACAACTGGTATCAATGGCCCTACAACTATGGATATCATGTTACCTTCTACAGTGGATATCCAGGGTACAACATTGGGTATCAAGTCTCCTTCAACAGCGGACATGAAGCACCTCAAGTGACCACCCATAATGGATATCAAGCAAATAGCCATAATGGATCTGGAGCAACTAGCGCACCACAAGCCTACAACCCCAATGGTTCAGATCATGAGTAGTTTTAAGAATTAGTCGAGCAGTCAGTGAGGGTAAAGTTTTATTATGACTTCCATGCATATGCTAACCTCTGTAAGTAGGCATTGAAATTTTCATCTCAATGGCCATGACTTTTTTTTTTTCACCTAAACATATTGTTTGGTATGAGAGAAAATAATTTCCATGGGAAATGTATAAGCATTTCGAGAGATGATATGAGCTTGTTGGACGTGACAGAATGATGCTTGTGCATACACCATAATTAGCACAACAGGGGCCTAACTGGACAACTACTTTGATTGCAATTTGTGTAATAGATAGATATGTTCATGCAATTTGTAATGGACAGAATTGTTCATGTATGTGTTTGTGTGTGTGTCCATGTTTGTTTGTTTGTGCATTGTTCTTGTTGCTATTTTTTCCTGCAGGTTCTGCACACTAATTTCTACTTCTTCCTGCAGATTACGAGAACTGTCACTGGTCATTTTCGTGAGTGGGTTCATGTGATTCTGATGACCTGTAAAACATATACAGAAAGCGTTGAAGGAGGAGATTCATCTGAAGAAACTGCAGAGGACCCTGGTAGCAGTGGTAAGAGTGCATTGCAGAAGCTAAAAGAGGAAGTCTCCAAGATCCTTCTAAGACTGGTACAGGCGTTTACGTGAAATGGAGCCAAGGATTTGTGAGCAGTTTCTCCCTGCACAAAAAAAACATAGCATGGACAAAAAAAACATGGACATGCTAGCGTATTGAGATTCAATTCAGAACTTTATTATACAGGATGAGTATTGAGATTCAATTCAGAATTTTATCACCATATTATTTTTGTTGATTTTGTGTATAGCATGGACATGCTAGCGTATCCAAATGCTGAAAAAGCTGATTGATCTAATCTAACATTCTGTATAGGCATGTCCAAATGTGGCTAACCTAAACATTTAATTTGGTTATTTAGCATGAAAATTTTGTTTGATGATTTCAGTTGAGGACTTCAGTTGGGTTATACTTTTCAGGTCTTTTGTCATGTATCTGTAGATTGGGATCCACCTTTTTTTCTTCTCACAATGAATTTACTAACAAAGTTTCAATGAATGTGATGGATCTGGGGTTTACCATTCATTTGGCTATCATGTTAGGCATTTTGTGTATACATTTGGTGTTTAATAGGTGCCTTTTCTACTTGACTTTAAACAGTTAAGATGAGGGAAATGTGAGCTTGTATCAATGTGCGTCATGTTAAACTTCAAGTTCTATGTTTTGTTGTGCTTCTCTTCCCTTCAAAATTCATTATTGTTTGTTCTTGTGGATACTGGATTCCACTGTGCTACAAGCTCAGCTCCCTATCCAAGCACTGGTGCTGAATGCAAAACCTTACTACAACTAGCCTGATTTGAAATCTTGGCTACACTAACGCTTCCCGATAACTGAAGCTAGCCCAGCTCTTGATCTTTTATATCCTTTTTTGAGGGTATTTTCTTAGCCTTAGGTGCTCTAAGTCAATTCGGCAATGGTTTCTGGATTATGCATTATGGTCTATAAAACGAGCTAACTTGGTATTTTTGTTGCCTTGACTGGTTCTCATTCGCCACAAATAATATACTATTTTTTTTTCTTCTACTATTGGATTATTTGCAATTACTTAATTCTCATAGAGATAGGTTTTCAAGGCGCTAATTAACAATATGTACAATTAATCCTAGAGTTTAGCATCTAGCTCTCCATTCCATTGCACCAAGAAACATGGCTTGCTCGAGTCTAGTAATGTGGAGTATTTCCCTTAACTAGATCAGTTAAATTGACTATTCCTGTTACTCATTGAACTTAGAGCATCTCCAAGGGATCCCCTAAAATAGCAAAAAAAAACTATTTTAGGGATCTCATGTGAGAAAAACTTTGCTCTAAGGGAGTCCCTATTCAAATCCCATTTTAACTTTTCCTCTTCTCTCCCCTATATTTAGGGCATCCATTGCATCCACCAAATCCTAATAAATATTAAAAAAGTCATTTTTTCCCTTCTCTCTCCTCCAATCATTAAAATTTAAATATAAAATTTTAAAAATTAGAAAAATATATATTTAAATAATAATGAAAAAGTTAATAAGAAATGTGGTTGGAGTGATGAAGAAATAGGGGGACCTCTAAAATTAGCTTTTGGTTAAAATGGAGGATGATTTTAGTTTCTACCCTTGGAGATGTTCGTATAGGACATTGAGACCTGAGCTTCTGATTTTTGTTTAAATTAGCGATATTTGAAAGACTTGGGCTATAAAATTTAGTCTAGTCCACTAGGTTATTTCCAGAACTTTAAAACTTGGTCCAAATTGAGTATCGACATTTCAATTTGCAGTATTTTATAGGTAATTTTGGAAGTATTTTGGTCGACTCGGCTGATATCCAATTTGTCTTTTCTCCAACGGCTAGTTTGACTCCGATATGAATTTGAATCTGAACCTAGTCAACCAGGCTAATTGTCGTAGACCAGATTTCAGGTTTAACTTGTAAAACCCCTTGTTCATTGTCTTGGACTTTCTTCAATTATCTTGAACTTCATCTGCTTAGCATTTTGACATATGATGACCAGTCTTCTTGACTTTGATTGTGGTCGTCTCAAGTTGACTTCAACCTTCGGTTGACTTTGACCGATCCTTATGATTTGATTGTTAAATTTCTTGCCTTTGGTTGAGTCTTCGCAGTTAAATGATCAAATTTCATCGATCTGGCAAACATAGTATTTCCAACTTTATAATTCGATAGCACATTAATGCATTATTGCTCATGACTCGACCTATATGGGTTTTGTAAATTCAACCAATATTTTTTGTTACAATTAGCAAAATACATTTTCAATATTAAAATGTGATTGATAACCATTTTAACTTAAATTAACATATAGATTAGTTGACAATGAAATTTACTTTATTGGAATTTTAATTTGGTTATCTTTGAATTGGGGTCAGGCTTGTGACCTCATTGTTGTGTCAAGATTATCACTTGCATGTCAACAACGCCCATAAAAGGAAAAATGAATTAAACCAACTTGCTTCTTAAAATGAAGGTTATTTATCGTTAAGGCTAGTTTTAGGGTAAATCGCTTTGGATATCAAAGTTAAGGCTAGTTTCAATTTGACCCTCTATTTTGGGTACGAAAATCATCTAGCAACCACGTTGACTTGTCAAGAGACATTTGAAGGTTGATATACCCTTATTAGTAGCCTTCAATATGACATTGACCCCCATTAGCTATAGCGTAGTTCACTATAGGTGCCAAAGTTTACCCTAAAGTTAAGGGTAAGTCACTTTGCATATGATATTAAAGTTAAGAAAGAGTATATTGGTCTCTTTTAACAAAAAAAAGAAGAAGAATATATTGGTCTCTAAAGTCCTTGCAAGTCAACATGGTTTGATGGACAATTTTCATACATTATGCAAGTTCTATTGACATTAGGGTAAAGTTTGGCACCCCAAGTGATTTACCTATTAGGGTATGGTGCAAGTAGCCTTGAAAGAGGTTTATATCAACTTATGTAGGACGAAGATAAAAATGGCGATTGTAAAACACATTGTATGTAACAATAAAATACCACAGTTTAGAAAATGGTGAGAAGAAGAATAATTTATTTCAAGTAATGATTGTTTACTGTTCATTTATTCAAATATTACAAACAAATCAAAATAAATTTCAAATATATGAAATGCGACAATATAACAAAGTTTGTTGTATGAGACGATAAAATTTGTTTTAAGTAGTGACAAAAGTTGATTATAAAGAGAATTTTTTTTTTTTTTTTTGACATAGATTATGAATGAGTAAAGTTATTTTATGCAGTCACACATTTATGAGAAAAAGAATTGTAAAATTTACTATATGAACAAAAAAACTTGTCAATAAGGAATCTTAACAGACCCGACCCAACCCAACCCGAACGACCCGACCCCGTATCCCCAAATTCTATCTCAGACTCCTCACCATTCTGGGCTGCTGACACATTTTATTTGTGCAGGGACCCATCAAAATACCATACCCTAGTTAGTTTATTTATTACATGGTAATTTGAGTACAGTAATTTTACCAAAAGCAACTCAACAAGGGAAGGGGAAGGGGAAGGGGAAGGGGCAATCCCGCTAATCTCTCGTAAGAAGGAGAAACGAGAGAGGCGAGTCTCTCTCTTTTTTTATGTATTTTAAAATCCCAAAAACAAAATCAATGAAGAAGCCTTCTACGTGTTTTTTTATCTCCCCACCCACTAAGACAAGAGAAAGCGAGAACAAGATTCCATAGTTTCTCCTCTTTATAAACCCACCTCACTTTCTCCCATTAGAGCAGCCCCCTTTCGATCACTCTCTCTCTGAAACCCCTCTGCATTTCGACGTCAATGGAGCCCCAGAGCAAGAGGTACCTACCCACCCCTCTTTATCTGTCACTGTTTGAATCCTTTCTTTTGGGGTTAGTCTTACGATCTCTGTTGGTTGTTTTGTTTGCATAGGTACCTTTCAGAGGATGTGGTGGAGATCTTGCCGAACGATTTTCCCAGTTCAAGCTCAGGGGATTCGAGGAAGAACCGGAGCAAACGAGCCAAGAAGGTATTGAAATCGATAATCTCGAAGAGAACCCAGAGTTTTTGTTTAGTTTTTATTGATTGTTAGGTTCATTAAGTGATGGGTTATGCTTTGTTGGTGTTTGGGTTTGATCAGATTTCTATTTGTGTGTGATAGATGTTTGGGTTTTCGTATTGTTGGTTTGATGGTTACTTGGATAAATTGGTCTTTGGTTTGTCGGATTTTGCTTTTCGGTGCCTCGTGTTTGTTTGTAGTGAGTTTTCATGCGATTTTGTTTGTAATTGGAAATGGTAATGAGAAGAATTTGATAGGAAACAAAACATTTGCCAACAACAACAATGAATTTGTTATCGAAATTTCTTTTTTGGATATGAACTTTTGATTAGATTCTGAACAATTGGTGTTAATAAGTAGAGTACAAAGGAAAACATTCTCTATCTTTATTTGTAGAAAGACATTGAATTGGTTTCAGTGAATTCTGCTTGTTTCTATGTATTTTTGTTAGGGTTCAAGAATGGTTTTGGACAGTGTGAGTTGTAGAACAATAATAACCCATTATAGTGTGGCATTCCATGGCACCCAAGGGGTTTTAAGGAGGCCCGAGACTGAGGTGAAACACTTTTTATGAAAAAAAAACCCTTAGTGAGGTGAAGCCCCATGTCGATGGAGCCTTAAACAACATAGCTAATAAGAGCTTATGTTGTCGGTTGCGAGGCGTGAGCCTTGCTTAGGGTAGGCACTGCTTTGATGAAACCTCTTTTACGGGTATAGGTTCTAGTGTGGTTGCCCTCACTTTGATAAATGCATGGCTCTAAAGGTTGGGGGAGGGGGGTGGTGTTGTGCTTTGTGCCTGCCTTGACCCCTATTACCACTAACACCTCGCCTCATCATGTAGCTTTGTCCTTGTGCTCCTTATCTCACAAGTCAATTATCTTATTATGTATTTTCTTTTCTTATCTTCCCTTTTCCTTCTTTAAGATTTATGAGATTTTTGTTTGCACAACACACACCCCACATTTTCACTTTATTGATGAGCAAAAAGACGTCACGGATTAAGGAGGATGAAGATGGAG
Organism: Berberis vulgaris; assembly: GCA_963556465.1. Taxonomy (NCBI): domain Eukaryota; kingdom Viridiplantae; phylum Streptophyta; class Magnoliopsida; order Ranunculales; family Berberidaceae; genus Berberis; species Berberis vulgaris. The sequence continues at coordinate 82,767,070 of OY747128.1, read as the reverse complement.
TAGGGGCATGACTTATCTAGAGATGATGAGGTTGGAGTTGGGGGAGAGTAATGAGCAGGATGAATTTTGTAATACATGTATTGAAATCATTTTATATAGCAGTCTACATATATATATATATATATTTTTTGGTGGGGGAGGGGGGTTGAGGCTGACTTCACCTTGACTCTATCCTAGGTAGTCATGAGGCATGATGTAGCGCTTCACATCACTTTTTGCCTCAAATTGCGCAGGTTGCATGATATGAGAAGGGATGGGTCAAGGTATTGATGTAGGCAACGGGTGATAGAGAGCTGGAAATTAAATACCACAAGATGAATCAAAGGTGGTTACCAGGCTTCACATATGCAACACATATAGTCGACATAGTTTGGATGAAAACTGAAAAGTATTTAGATTTGAAGAGATACCGGTATGATCCGAACAATGGAAGCTCAAAATTGGATGATGATCCAATGTTGAAAGTTTTTACTTTATTTTTTGGGAGAGAGCTGCATGTTTCAATAATGTTAGGCTTTGTATGGCATCTGATTTTTGTTGTCAGAAAGAAGGATTTAAAGTAGAATGAGTGTTGAGTTAAGACGAAAACAAGGAATTTGGAACCAATTTCTAGGATGTGATATAACCTAATCAACAATTTGAAAAAGAGGGCTACCATGGAATGTTTTTGGCAACAATAGAGGGACTCACTGCTCATGGAACGGAAATTATGTTGAAAACGAAAGTCAGGTTCACTTATGAAGGTATATCATAGTGGAAATTGACCAAGGCAATGACCAGAAGATAGATATTATATGTTGGAATGGTGCTGCAAGGTTTATGAGGTTTGCGAGCTATTATGGGTTTTGGGTCTTTAGCGAGGACAATAATGTTACTAGATTTGCTTTATTAAAGAAGTATCTTTCATAGATAGGACAAAAAGAGGTAGTTATTTGTATTTAACAACGGTACAACTTAGACATTGTCTTGACAGGTGCGGCTTGGACTGTCTTATTCACAAGATTGTACTGCTCATGTTAGCTGTGATATTAGAGGTAATTGCTAAGTTGGAACAATGTGAAGTAATATTCATGAACAACCCATTTAAATCTAGAAGTTTTGGTTTGATGGAGGTTGCAAAAAATCAAGGAAACTGACAAAACCAATCGAACCAAACCAAACCGATTTATTTCGGCTATCCATCTATCAAAACTGACTCATTCAGTTTGGTCTTCAGTTCTGTAGGTATATAACCAAACTTATAATTATTTGTAAAAGAATATTTTAAAAAATCCTTAAAAAATGTCGGTTTGGCTCGTTATGGTCGACTTTAAGTAAAACTTTGGTTTTAAGTTCAGTTGTAGTTAAGCTAGGTTTAAGGTCGGTTCAATTTTGCTCACAAGTTTGGTTCGGTTTGGTTGACAACATGGTTAAACCAATGAAATTTGGTTTCGTTATAGTTTCCATTCAAAACTGAGCCGAACCAACCCGTGCACACCCCTAGTACAAAAATTGAAAAAATATTCTTTGTGGCAATGATGGAAATTTGGAGTTTACGTGGAATTGTGTTTTTTCATTTTGCAAGTGTTTATGACTATATGAATTGGAAGAAATAGGAAAGTATGTCATGGGATTGCTTAAGATGAGATATTTGTGAAGGTTATGGGACTACTTTTGGTACTAGGCATGGTTATGGTACTTGAACTCTCATGGACATGTGAATCACTTATTGTTATTATTAATTTTTTTGTTTTAGGTTCTGCAAGGTTGAGGTTGAGGAGTGTGATTCCCATGTCCATCGGAGTTTGTCTTTCACCTGTGATCACAAACATAAATGTTATTGATGATTGCAGCCTCAGATTAACCTTAAAGTTAAGCGGTCCCCCATGGATTCCATGAAAAAAAAAGACTTGTTCTCTTTCTTCCCCACATAACTTTTTCCCATAATTGCCATTGTCAACATCTCTGAATCTCTCCATCAAATTAAACCAATTTTTCAACACAGTTGTGGATTTGGTGGATTTTTATGGCAGCCACCACCACCTTGATTGATTAAGGAGTTTAACAACCTCCAAATCGATAAGTTCCCCACCCATCTTTGTTTTAAACCTTGCTAATGGAACAAACATGGTCCATTAGATTCGCCAGTTCAAATGTTTGATTTCAATTTCATTGCAAGCGGTCAATTAGATAACAGATGCTTTGCTCTTCTTCACATTTTTTCTCCCATTACACGACCCCGTATTTTTCATCAACAATTTCTCCTCTACCGCTGCCACCACCACCACTACCACTATAAATCCCCAAACTAGAAACTTCCTTTGTCACTTCAAGGTTAGATTTCACTAACCTTTTCGCAAATCTACTCACAATCAAGTAGTTCTCAATGGACACAAATCGGATAAAACATAACAATCTTTTTCTTGTTCTGAAGCAACAATTTCACCCATTCTGGCAATCTTTCACAAGTCCTTGATGATCTACGAATGAAATTGAAGAAAGTAGAGTACCTGATGGGGAGAGGAGATTCAAAACCCTAGATTTGAGGTCTGAATCATTTGAAGAGTGACTTTGATCATCATTTGGAGGGTGAATTTTATCAATCCATCCGGTGTTGGATTGCGAAGAAGAACGAGAATGCTGGAAGGAGAGGTTTTCAAAACTGAAAAGCTTGTAAACAAGAGAAGGGAATGTGTTGGAGAAGAAGGATCGAGTCTGGTCGACAGTGCGTTTCGGCAAGAAGGTTTTGATGGATGCACAAGCGGTAGAGATTGTCGGTAGAGATGATGAAGAGAGGATCTGCGATGCTAGGTCTTGAGCTTTGTTTTGGGAGTCTATAGGGTAGATGATGTCAGGAGGATGATTCATCATCGATTCATCTTCTTGAGCTAGCTAGGGTTTGTAGGAGGAAATTCCCTTGTTGCAGCTCTTGACACCTCTGTTGCTACTTCATCTAAGCTGTCTGCCTCTCCCAACACCATATGCAGGTTGAGGGTAGGTTGGGTTGAGGATGAAGATGGTGGTCTGGTGTGTTCTAATCTCTTGAAGATGATTTGATTTTCATTCGATTTGTGGCCATAGTGAGGCGTTTGGGAGTTGGGTTGATGAAAGGAGAGGAAGGGTTTGATGGTGGAGAATATGAGATTAGATGGATGCGTGGAAGAAGACTTATTTTTATTTTATGTTTTTATGTTGTATTTATGGATATTAGTCCAGTAATAAAAGTGCAGCCGTTTGATTTCTTTGAGACGAGGAATTTTTTTTGTCATGAGATTAATTAGTTAGATTTGGCATTAGAGTGGTCATTTTGCAACTCTGTTAAAACGACCTTCTAAATTTCGGGGGCAAAACCAGTGTTGGTCTTATTTGGAGGGCATTCTCTACTTATCATGGGGGCAAAGTCAAAATATTTATTTTTGAAATTGTTGACTTGTTACAAATTATTTATGAAGGTTACATTGTATTGAGACTGATGGAAGAAACTCTGTTTTGTAGGTTGTGCTCCATGATGTTATTGTTATTGATGGAGATGAAGATTCTTTTGAAGTTTTGATTACTAATGATGATAAGGTTAACCCAGGTAACAAAGGGAAGGAAAAGTTAATGGGTTATGACAAGAGTTGGGTAAATCAAGTGAAGGTATATGACCTACATATTTGTTTTGATCCATGTAAAACTTGTGTCAACTCTTTATCTCATTGGCTTGCCTACAAACACATTTTGTTGTTTATCAATGCTCATTGTAAATTTAAGTTGCAATTAAACAGACAAAGCGATATGATAAATCTCAAAAAACTAGAAAATAATATTTTATATTTTTCTAACATAAATATTAAATCATTAAGTTCTCTATTTTTGGTATATCCCATATAAAAATGTATATAACTACTGAGCCTGCAATGGTTTAGTGTTCTTATGCAATAAGTGCCTAAGTTTTTATTTATTTTATTTAAATTATTATTTATTTTTATTATTGTTGTTATTCATCTTTTTACTTTACGATTTGGGGTAGTGTTCAATGAGTGTCCAAGAAGTATTCAAGCATGTAAATCCATGACACGTGTGGAGCCAACCGTGTCTGACACGTGTCTGAGGAGTGTTTTTTATTACGATATGAACACGGCAACCTAAGCGGAGTGTCCGTGCTTACTAGCTGTAAACTCAACAAAGAATATCTTCACAATTTTGTCTGTCTGTTGAGTCCGTACTCGAGACACTCCTTTAGTTTGTTTAATTAAGATATAACTGGGTTGGATCTGAACTGATCCAAATATGTATTAACTGAACACTTCTACCTATGTTGAAGTAAATGCTAAAAGTGTCAATACTTTCTTATGTTGGTTTCTAGGAGGCTTTGGCTCAAGTTCTCACAGTTCCTGCTTGTGCACAAGAGATTCCGAACCCATTTAAGAGCTCTGGGTTAGGGTCCAGGAATTCAAACAATTTCAGTGATGAATTACTACATTTTGGTTGTGATAACTTATATTCTTATCACGATAACTTGTCACATAATCACGGTGTTTTACGTTTAGAATCACAAATTTATCCGGAAAAATTCCCTACTTCGGTGGAAGCACCTATTCCCTGGGTGGATCAGTCCGCCAGCATTTATAATGATCCAATTGCTTCTAACAGTTTGTTTGGCGCCAATCAGTTGAACTCTAGCTTCTCTGATGGAAATGATGACATTCAAGTTTGGATGCCAAAGGATGTTGAAAATCGGAAGAAACAAGCATCTAATAATGGTGCAAGCTTTGTGACCAAGTCATGCTCAAGAAAGGAAAATGAAGTGGAGGAAGATGAAGTTTCCAAGAAGTTTAGATTGTTCAAGAAATTTGATACCGTTAGTGATTTTTCAGACCACCGCCATACCATCCCTGAAAGCTCCAACTCTAAGCAGGTGAGTTGAATTATAAAAGTTGGGTACAGTTTGCCATTTGTTTCTTCTTACTCATGTTGCATTACTTTTTTCCGTCATTTCTTATTGAAGGCATCAAGCTGGTCCAAGACAATTCAGCAAGAATGGAAGATCCTGGAGAAGGATTTACCAGGTAAGTCATCTTCAAGTTATACTCAGCAGTTGCATTTGGTTTGGTTCAGCTTTTGGTCTTTTAGACCCACATGTAACATTGAATATGGATGTATTAGTGTAGGCATAAAAATTTGGACATTGTCTTAACACGTCTTCTTGGTGGTAATCCATCTTGTTCTTGATTCTCATATTGCATTGAATAATACTCATTGTACTTCAGTCGCTTATCTGCTATTTATGGCTGCCCTCTTTGGCAGACACAATATTTGTAAGAGTTTATGAAGAGAGGATGGACCTTCTTAGAGCCGTCATTGTAGGTGCAGCAGGCACTCCCTATCACGATGGTCTCTTCTTCTTCGATTTTTACTTCCCTCCTACGTATCCTAATGTACCACCGGTACGAATTTGTTTTGATTGCTTACTAATCTATTGTCCTTTATAATAACAAAGATCATTGAATAGTTTTACAATTTCTTCTGCTTCCAGAAAGTGCACTATCATTCTGGTGGAGTTCGGCTGAATCCAAACTTATATGCTTGTGGGAAGGTTTGTCTCAGCCTTTTGAATACTTGGCAAGGCAATAAAAACGAGAAGTGGACTCCGAGAAAATCCACTGTGTTACAGGTTCTACTGTCTATCCAAGCACTCGTGCTGAATGCAAAACCTTACTTCAACGAGCCTGGATATGAGAGAACGGCTGGTACGCCGCATGGTGAAAAGATGGCTGAGACATACAACGAGAATACATATCTTTTGTCATGCAGAACAATGCTTTTCTCACTAAAAAGACCACCAATGGTAAGATTTCCCTGGATTGTGCCAAAAACATTCTTTGTTGTCCTTTCTTTGAAAATATATTGTATTAGGAGTTCATTTCTTTGAAAATCTTATTGACAATGCCTAATCCAATGTTCCCAAGCTATCTTAGTTAGTCATTTACTTTTTGCTCAAGTGTTGAAAGATCCTACACCTTGACTGGTCTAAAAAGAAGATGCAACTGTTCACCTTGAGAACTGGATGTGTTTCTTATGAGTGTCTGCTGGTCAGGCTTTGCCTAAGTTGAGTCAAACTCATTATCTTTTCTTTTTCTTTTGAAGACATTTTTAAGCACTTTAAGCCAATTTAGGAATGGTTTCTAGATTATGCATCATGACATACAAAATGAGCCACCTTGTGTCATGAGTTCACGCGACAACTTCACTACTCTGTTTAGCTTAGCCTTGAGGGCATTATAGTCTTTCACCAATAGGGAGTTTGTTATATTTGCATCATTTGTAAGTTCAGAAATGAGCCATGTGTACGGCAGATATGCCTGCACTTGAAATTCTGTTAGGGCACAGTGCTTTAAATTGCTTGCGTTGTAATAAAAAAGCAGAAAATGAACAAGTAAGAATTATGTCTCTTGAATTGATATGAGAACACTCTTTCCTCTTACTAATATTCTTTAGGAGTAAGTCTAGCCAGCCTTGTTTGCTAGCCTTTTTTGGTTTTTTTTGTTGTGTTTTTACACTTTTTACCCATTCTCTTTAAAACACAACCACAAACACTATTTATAGAAGGGGTAGAAGTGTAAAAAAAACCCAAAAAAGGCAAAGAAAAGGCTAGCAAACAAGGCTGGCTAGAATTGTTGATTCTTTAGAATCATCAATCCATAGTTCTGTAGATTTAGACACCTTGGTATTTTTGTTACCTTAGGTTGAATAAGTTGTTCTTGCCCGACAATTAATGGAGTGGACCATTTTTATTAATGAATGGTTAAAATTGCTATAATTTTATTTATTGATTTCATGTATCTGCTTCTAACAGGCTACTTTAGGGCTGGGCAGGTCCAGGTAACCGGCTCGAAAATCAAAAATTGAAAACCGACCCGATATTTTTAAGCTCGCAATTCTGAGGCTTAAGACCGGACCGAATTGGGCCGGTTAACCGAATTTCGGGCCGGTCTCGGTTCAAAGCACAAAGGTCCAAAGCCCAAACAGTTTTTATAAAAGTTGTTTAGAAATTTGATAAAACCCAAACTGTTTAGAAATTTGACAAAGCCTAAACTGCTGAAGTAAAAACTATTTAGAAATTTGATAAAGCCCAAACTGCTGCTATAAAATAATTATATAAAGCCCAAACTGCTGCTATAAAATAATAGAACTTCTATTTATTCATACCCAGGCCGGGTCGGTTGCCTGACGGGTTTCAGAAAAGGTAACCGAGGCCCGGACCAGAAACATAGAGTCGGGCCGGGTTTTAAAACCAAAAATTTAATAATAAATAAAAAACCGATTCGAACCGACCCAATCGGTCCGGTTGTCGGTTCGGTTTGGGTTTTTGGTCTGAAATGCCCACCCCTAGGCTACTTTTATATTGTGCACGTCCACATGTTTATAGTACGTTTTGTTTCGACCAAGAATTGTGATTTCTTTTTTCGAGTTAATTTCATTCTCCTGATTTTAAATAATAATTCGTTTTGTATAGAAAAAACATAAAAATTTTGATTGTAATTTCGAATTTAACTATATAAGTTGTGCATTTTAAACTCTTAAATACTACATCAAAAGTCTTAGTGTCATACAAACTAAATATTACATAAAAAATAACGCACATAACAAACTTTTGATACCAAAAATAATATTATAGCAGGTTAATATATACGAAATTGAAATATATATTTTTTTTTCTCAGGGGAATTCCCTGGAGAAAAAAACTAAATATTTCAGATTTGGACAGATATTTTGGAGAAATGTTTTGTGAAATTTTGACATATTTCGAGAAATCACATTCCTTGGTTTTGACATGTGCTTGCCTGGGTTCATTAATGTGTAGCTTTTATACTTATTTTGAAGTATAAGTTAACTAGGCTCTTCCTGGCACTCTTATCACTTTAGGTACTGAGACGTGAGTATTTGATTTATTTGCAGCATTTTAAAGACTTTGTTGTGGGGCATTTCCGTGAGCATGCTCGTGGTATTCTAGTAGCTTGTAAAGCTTATATGGAGGGTGCTCAGGTTGGGTGTCTTGTTGGAGGCGGCGTGCAGGATGTGGATGAAGGCGACAAAAGTAGCTCAAAGGATTTCCAAATGCAGATAGCAGATATGGTTAAATTGCTAATTCCAGCATTTAAAGAACTTGGAGCAAAGGGTTGTGAGCAGTTCCTACCAAAGACCAGCAACACAGGAAACCAAGTTACAAATTATGGCGGATATCAAGTGCCAAACAACGGATATCAAGTGTCGTTCAACAATGCATACCAACCGACTTACAACAATGGGTATCAAATGCCCTTGAACAGTGGATTTCCAGCACCCTACAATGGGTATCAAGTGCCCTTGAACAGCGGATACCAAGCCTACAGCTCTGGTGGTTTTGTAAACCCCAATCCGATCACGAGTATGTATAAGAGTTTGTCGAACAGTTAATAAGGGTAAAGTTTGATTATGACTTCCTGCATATAAACTAACTTATGTAAATAGGCATAGTGCACATTATTTAGAGCAGGGTTTCATGATGAGTTTTTCTGTGGCTTCAATTTCAAAAGCTGTAACTTTTTGTTCATGGCCATTTTAAGAATTATACATTTAATTTTCAATCAAATATATGTTTAGTTTATCTATTGTTCTCCCTCTGGTACACAGTTTGTTTTATACACTATGTTCTTAATTCTGGCATGTTTTGTTTTTTTTTTTTTTTTTTTTTTTTTTGTGTGTATCATTCTCAGGTTCAGAAATGGATGCACTAGTATTTCGAGTTTATATGCTAATCTCCAGTTATTTGATTAATCCATTTTTTAGTTTGAAAGCGGACTGCTCTTTACATATATCAGCGAGTCTACTCTGCCCATTGTTTATGAAATCATAGAGATGTAGAGTTCTTCAGTTTTGTTTTGCAGTTGGGCTTTTCAAAGGTGTATCAGCTGAGTTGGCAGAAGTGTGGCGGATGGAATCACACGTCACGGGGTTGAACTCGATTGGCGGCATGGGGTGGGGAAGGGTTGAGGGTTAAAAAAAAGAAGGTGCAGTTAAATTCTCTGCTTTTCTTATTCGATTTATTCAGGTCTTCAGTTTTGTTTTGCAGTTGGGCCGTTCAAACACTGGATAAGTGCAGTTAAATTCTCTGCTCTTTCTTATCCGATTTATACTTTGAGAAGGTGATTCGCATTGGTGAGCTTTAAGTTGTATAGAAAGAATTAAACATTTATGTGGAATTGGAGTATGCGGCTAAAGTTTGTCTTTGGTTCCTTGCTTTCGTGAAAACCAATCCGTGGGTTCTAATCTTAGTTTGTGTTTTTATTTCCCAGCTATTTTAATTTGTAGTTTTATCAGTTGTACTGAAGCCATTTCGATTGATTGTAATAACACAGTTTTAACTCTACTGAACATCTTTAAGAGTAAAAAAAAAAAAAAAACTTAATTTTAAAACATTTTTTGCTTCCAAGAGTACAATTACATTATTTTCAACAATTTTTATTTCCTTTCTTTTCAAAAAGAGAATTTAACAAATGAGTTATAAACCACCAATGGGGATGATCTAAAAGAGCTAAGAAAAAAGGATTGCCGACTTATTTGTTTCGATTGGGATTTGGTATGTGTGGTATAACAAAGGCAAACTTCCTAAAAGAAAAGCAAGGTGCTAGCTTTGATGGTTGATTGTTTATAAATGTCTTTAAGGTGGGGTTTCACATTTAAAAACCCCCATTTATGCAGATACTACTTGTAATGTGTCCCTGTTTGAAATTTTCTAGTACCAAGTCGAAAGTTCATGGCACTATTGAGTGGCAATTTATTTAGTTAGATGTAAACAAACGTGTAATTGCTTAATTACAAACAACTCGATACCATGGAGCGATGCCAACTAGCTTACTTATAAGTTATAAACAAGGATTGTGATTTCGTTTTTCGAGATAATTTCAATATCTTGATTTCGAAAAATATTTCGGTGTGTAAAGAAAAAACGTAAAAACTTCAAGGATACATGAAATATATAATGAATTTTAAGGGTATATTAAATATGTGGAAAAAATAATATGCAAGTAAATAAATGTATTAAATACATTAAATGAAACCAAAATACCTATACCAGGAAAATCAAGGGGTAGTTTAAAAAATGGTTATTTGCATTTTGCCCCCTATTATAAATGCCTTATTCAGCTTTACCCCCAATTATTAATCGTATTGCACTTACCCCCTAAGACTAGCAGTCAACGTGCCTTGACTGTCAAACACCTCACGTGTCATCATTCCGCCTATTTTGGATGACGAAAATGCCCTTCACGTGCTTATCACGCCTGATGTGATGGCATGGCAATCCCAACCGTTTGTTACCTGAACCAGGCACGTGGACGGCTAGGGATTACTTCTTACAGCTCGTACGATTGAAGATACGGAAAGTGGAGGGAAAACTCCATCCGTTTTCATTCTTTCTGGTTCGTTTCTCTTCTTTGCCTCAGTTTTCACTCTTTGATTTCGAACCAAAATGAAGAAGGGGAATACCGAAACAAAGAAGGGGAAAATCAAAATGAAGAGGGGAAAAAGGTTGTATTCGGTGTCAAAATCACTATCAGTAGCAACGATGATGATGGGAGCACTACTTCTAGCATACACTAGGATGATTGCAGTTCTTTCAGTGATTTTAGTGACTTCTTCGGTCAGATTCCAAGCGATGAGGAACCAAATCTGAGGCTAAATTTCACTCCTTAAGACACTGATGAGAACGTGAAACCTCTTCCTATTCATTGGCGTGATATATTGTAAGTCTTATTTGCTACTTTAGAATTTTCATTTTGGTGCTTCTATATGTAATGCATATTTGAATGGATGGTGTGAATGATATAATTTTGTTAGTATTTTGTTCATTTGCACAAATTTGGGTTTCTCCACTGTTGATTTGGTGGTTGTTGTTTGCATCAGTGAAAATATTCTTTTGAAAGTGATTTAGTGTGGTTTAGTGTTGCTAGTGGTTGTTACTTCCATGGATCAATGACAATGTTCATCCTGAAACTGAATTTTGTTGGGTGGTTTAGTGTCACAGTATTCACATAATGTTGATTAGGCTAATGCACATATGTATGTCCATGAATTTTTGATGTTATATGTGTTGTACTTGTCTTCTGTTTTCAGTTATTATTCATGTTAGATTGCATAGTTTTGGTTATTTCCTATTGTATTTATCAATCCGTTTTAATTGGTGTCATTGCAGCAATGGAAAATGGGCAAGAACTGGAGGTCTGAAACTTAGTGATTCATTACGATGGAAAGTGGAATAAGATTGCAGAGAGCCGTGGTATGTGAAAGGTTAGTAATTATAAAGATGTGGTATGTATAGACTTTGTACAAGTGCAAGGTGATTACAAGGAGGTGGGTTGTGTTACAAGGGCATGGTACTTGATGCGGTACCACAAGTACCAGATAAGGAACAAACCCATGAACAAGCCCAAGGCCAGCCAGGAGGTCCATCTGAAACAGATCCATTTGAAGCAGGTCCATCTAAAGCAGGTCCATCTGAAAATGAGTTTGTAGAACTAAATGATCTTCCAGTAGAAAAAGAGTACCATTCAGGCCATAACACTGAAGATGAACAGGAGGCATCTCCAGGTGTGCATGCTGGTTTTGTTGCTGAAACTGAGAATGTTTATGGTGATAAGAGTGATAATGAGGCTCACCATGAGGAATGGGTCTTAGAGGTTGTGAAGGAATGACCTAAAGTAGATGATGTTAGGTTCTGGTTAAGGAAATATGTAGTAAAAAAAGTTTTTGATGAGAATTAAGAAAAATGATCCTGACAGACTTTTAGTGAAGTGTACGGATGAAGACTGCAAATGACATTGCTATGCAGCAAGAAACAAAGATGTGCACACCATCAGTGTTAGGACCATGGGGCAAGAACACACATGTCTGGGGATTGTTGATGGGAAACACCCAATGGTGGATGCTAGGTTTGTTGCTAAGGAGTGTGAGTCTATGTTTAATACATACTTCCAATCTATTATACCTGACTCCCTTATCAAACGGACATGGAAGGAGCACACTATTGATGTCAGCTACCATGTTGGGTGGAGGGCACAACAAAAACTGATGGCAAAAGTAATTGGTAGTTATGAAGACAGTTACAAGATGGACTCTTCTTGTTGCATGGAGTTGTTAACAGCAAACCCAGGAAGCATTGCTACATGCTCAAAAAATAATGATGATGAACGGTTCACATGCCTTTGCTTGGCATTCTCTGCTTGTCTATTTGGTTGGCAGCATGGTTGTCGACCCTTGGTGGGGTTGGATGGGTGCTTTATTAAGACCAAATATGGGGATTGTTGTTTGTCAGTTACAACTTTGAATGACAACAATGATATGTTTTCATTGGCCATCTACATTTGCCAGTCAGAAAACTACCAAACTTAGTACACCTTCTTGAGTATACTTGAGATGCACTTGAAGATGCATGCAGGGAAGCTGACCTTTATCCCTGACTAACAAAAACTCTTGATTGAAGCATTGAAACAACTCTTTCCAGATTTAAATCATAAATTTTATTTTAGGCATATGTATAAGAACTACAAGAAGGCTGGTTTTGAAAGGACTTTCTTGATGAAACTAAGTTGGAAGGCTGCTAGGGCATACAAAGAGTTTGAGTGTCTCCCACTTGAAAGAGATTACGGAAGCTAATCCAAGGGTCATAAGTGGCTGGTTGATAGGGATGTGAAGAGTTGGTGCATGTCTTATTTTGACACTAGGCTATGCTCAGAGCACATCACAAACAATTTTAGTGAAAGCTTCAATAACTGGATCATTCACCTAATTTGCAAGTTCATTTATGACCATCACATGCTTGTCATGAGGCTTATGTATGACAGAAGGGTAAAAAATAGCAATGGGACATCAATGGGTTAGTACCTAGGACTCAGAAGCTAGTTGACAAGTACAAATAAATGAAAATCCAATTCAGGATGTTTTGGTCCGGTGATGGCTTCATCACGTACAATGCAACATAATGACACTAGTGATAGGTTTAGAATCAAGACATCTATTAGATATTATGACTGTAGATAATGGGAGTTCACAGACATTTATTTGTGTGCATGGAGTCTTGACTCTAGTCAATCAGAGACCTCAGTGGGCAGAGTAAGTATAAGTTTTCTCAGTGACCATATCTACTTATATAATTTTGTTCACATACTTATTTCCATTTGATGCAGGTGTTGCAACCTCTATCATTCTGTGAAGGCCTATGTGGAAGCATACTCTAGGGGCATTGTAAGCATAAGAAATATACACGAATGAGATGAAGTAAGTGTGTATTACAATCGTTTGTTTATTTCTATGTCTGATTAGGGTTTTGATGTGGCAGTCAAAATCCTTAGTGTTGCCACCTCTAGTGAAAAGAGATCCAAGGAGACCTAAGAGACAGAGGAGAAGAGATGAAAATGGAAATGAAGTTGTTCACAAGGAACCCAGGAGTTGCAAAAGGTGTGGGAATGAGACTCGTACAGTAGAACCTGTAAAAATCCTCCTAGGGAGCAGACTGCAAAGGATGGAGAGACATCTAAGAGGCCTAAATGCACGAGGACAAGGAATAACAAGCCAATGAGTGCAAGAACTGCTAGTGGTTTTGGAAGAGGAAACAATGAACCTCCAAAGGAAATGCCCACATGTCCTCCACAACCACCAAATTTCCAGTCTGTGATGCCTACAGCTCCAACTATACACAACAATCAGAGTACCATGTTCACAATTCAGCTATTTGCACAAGGAGTTCGGCTTTCACCAATGAGGTCACCAGTTAATCCAGTATTTTCAGCGTGGAAATGGTAGAGGCAGGAGTGGACAAACTCAATTTCAAGGGGACAAACCACTTGAAAACCTAAGGGGCCCTGGAGATGACCTGCATATAAGTTAGCGGAAGACTTTGTTTTGGTTTATGACATTCTCATTTGTGTTGTCTGATGGAATGTTATCTCAGACTTGTGTTATGTCAGACTTGTGTTGGTATAGTATACTAAATGATACACTTGTGTTGGTTGCAAGTTATGTAAAATGGATTGCATTTCAGGTTAATATGATATGATATTGAATGCTTGTTGGTATGATACACTTCAGATTGTTAAGTACTGAATGATATTAAATGCTTGTAAATTCAGGTTGATTTTGTGCAAGGATGTCAGACTTATTGATGCTTGTAAATTCAGGTTTTAGGCATTTGAAAGTGACATTGCTATGCCAGGTTTTGCAAGGATGTTGTGTCATTTGAATTGCATTGTGTTATATCCGGTTTTTGCAAAGATGTTAAGACATTTAATTACAATGTGCTATGTCAAACTTTGTTGCAAGAACATCCAATGAACATCAAATGAATTTATATTGTGCTTTACATGTACTCCTTCAAAATCTTGTATACTTTAAACCTTATATTCACTTGTATGATTGTGCTTGTGACACCATGTGATCTACAAGAAAATCAATTAAGTGTTGTTAATTGCCCCGTATAATAAATTACTGGCAGTAACTTGACCTCATAAAAAATTTGAATTTAATTTTGCCCCCGGAAACAGAACAGACCTGACAGATGATAAAGATGACCTGCAACTCAAACTTAACTTCAAAACTTGACAAACTTGGCAAGTTTTAATCTACAGTGAAATAACATGTAGATGTAGTAATAGACGTAGAGGCGGGCGTTATTGGTGGTGAAGTGGGGAGTGTGGTGGTGAAGGAGGAGGAGGAGGCAGATTATCCTAACGGCTAATGTGAAGTTTGACTCTCAGCCCTCGATTTTAATTGCATCAACTTTGAATCTCAGCCTTCAGATCATTAAAGAGTATTTTGGGCAGTAAAATATGACATTTTTGAAACTAGCATGTGCCTTGACAGTCAAGGCACGTTGACTGTTAGTCTTAGGGGGTAAGTGCAATACGATTAATAATTGGGGGTAAGACTGAATAATGCATGTATAATAGGAGGCAAAATGCAAATAACCATTTAAAAAATCAATATATAAGTAGAATAAGTGATAATTAGAAAATTGCCAATGGTAGCCTGGTTGGATGGTTAAGGCTGTGGTGGTTTAACCCCCTTCAAAAGCAATAAATAATTATAATAAATGATAATTAGAAAAAATCAAAATTTACGAAAAAATCTCGAAAATTTTCCAAAAAATGTAATTTTTAGTAGTTAGTTTTTGAATTTTTACGAAAAAAACCTCAAAATTTATGATAAAATCCCTAAATTTATGAAAAAAAACTTCGAAATTTTTTGAAAAAACCTCGAAAAATTTCGAAAAAACCTCAAAAAATGTAATTTTTTCTTTTGCCCTTTTTCTTTTCGTAATTTCAAAAAAATGAAAATTTTGTATAATTTCACGAAATCACAATCCTTGCTCATAAATAGGCTCACCTCCACATTTTATTAAATGTTGGCTTAGTTTAAAGAACAAATTTCCCAATGCAATTAAAACTAAAGAATGAGGTTGTGCCGTAAACACTATATTCTTTCTGTATCACATTTTCTTTATTTATTTTTTTCAAATTTTCATCACTTTTTGTCGGTCTAATTATTTTCAGAATGATTTATGATTCATCAACTAATTTCTGGAGAGGGATGCAATTACGCAGTAGATATATGATTTATTTATGATTCATGAAAATGCCTCTCGGATTTTGCCATAAGGTAAATAGTGAATTGGTCCATTTACAATTCTTCGAGTAAAATCAATTTACAATTGCTACAAATATCAGAACAACCTAAACTTTTTAGAAGAAATCATTAATTACATAGTGAATCACTCTGAAATCTCTAACCATAGAAAAATCTCATCGATAAAAGTAGTTTCTCCTACATTTTCTTTTAAGCTTCATTCTCCATCACTATAACAAAAAATAAAATATTGGAATGAGTTAAAATTTTGTGAGAATAAGCTAAACTTGTTCCAATTCCCAATCACAATTAAGCCGGCCAAAAAAATGTGAGACCTTTCTCATTGTCCTCACTTCCAAACTTATATTCCCAAAAGTCTTTTTTAGAGAGAGAAGAGGAAAATAACAACTTACCTATAAATTCCAATTCCTCTGAAGATCTCATGTAGCTTCTTCACCACCACTGCCACCACTACCACCAATGGTGTCTCCTCCTCCTCCTTCAACACTACCCTCAATTCACAAATCTGGGGTTTGGGTTTCAATCTCTTCAATCATCTTGATTCACCTCTTATTCATCATCCCCATTGCTTCATCATACCACACTCATTCATTATCATCATCTTCGTCTGATCAAATCCCATACAAAGATCACTGCAACCACATCATCCCTGAAGCCACTGCAATCCCCCCACCAATCTTCCAATCAAATTTCCTCCAATTCAGAGATGGGTATTACAATGGGGGTGATGAGATTCTTGGCCAAATCCCCCAGCAGCAACCCTTTCGAAGGTATCCAAAGGCGGTCAGCTTTCGGGTCCAATCCGCTTTGAAAACTGATACAGAGGATGTTTTCAAGGTGCAGGGTATTTTGACATTTCGGGGTCCAAATACGTATCCTTTGTTGGGGAATTTTAGCATTGGTAGCGTGAAAAGTGGTGGGTTTCGCACTCGCCGGCCTCACCTTCCAGTGCAGCATAGTGGGCGCTTGAGGTTTAGCTTGCATGGGTTCTGGTCTGGATCGTCTGGGAAGCTTTGTATGGTTGGCAAAGGGAATGGATATTCGAAAGGAGGTAAGTTTGTCGATCTCTCTGTTGTTTTTAAGCTTAATTATCCAAGAAATTCGACTATTTCTACGAGTTTGGTGAAGGGGAGTTTGGAGAGCTTGGGTTTGCTTGATAGTCCGAATTACTTCACACCCATTTATTTGTTAGCTGTTTCTGATAGGAATTATGATTATACTGTGATTTTGAATGAGAATAAGGGTATGTTTAATGGTGGGGGTAAGGAGGGTTTAGCATATAGTTTGCAACTTGGGAGAGGTTTTGGTCAAGGCATATGTTCGATAATACAAGCATCGCGTTATAAGTTTGTTTTGGAGTATGGGAGTGATTGTAATAATGCTAAAAATTGTACTCCTGTTAGTAGGGAGAATGGGTTTTTACCCAACTCAATGGCATTTAGTGGGGTTCAGTGCTCGGAGCTGAAAAGGATGAGGTTGTTGATTGGGTTTTATAACACTACCTTTTCGGTATATTCCCAACCATTGGTTCCGGAGAGAATGTTGGTTGGAGAGGGAGTTTGGGATGATGAAAATAATCGGTTGGGAGTTGTGGCATGCCAAATTTTGAATGTTGCGGGTTCTCTGATAGATTCGTCTGTTGGAGATTGTTCGATCAGGTTGAGTTTGTGGTTTCCTGCAGTGCTGTCGATTAAAAATAGGAGTAGTGCTATGGGGAGAATATGGAGTACTAAAACAACTGGGGATTCTGGTTATTTTGATAGAATTTTTTTTCGAAGTCTTGAGAATAGAAGGTCAGAGCTTCCGGGTCTGAAATATGAGTACACTCAGATTGGCAAGCTAACAAAGTCGTGCGTGGAGAAGAAGACTGCTGAAAACAAGGGGAAAAAGTATCCTGGTGGGTACTCGAATGATATGCGATTTGATATGAGAGTTGGAAATGATTATCCCACATGGGGTTATGGACAGCCATTGTCAGTTGGTGAGAAGTTTTACGAAGACCGCAATGGTTTTACGCAGTTTGGAATTGGGTCTAGTGTTCAAGAGATTGCTCCCCGCGGCAGTCTTCTGAATATCAGCTATATGATTAGCTTCACACCACCGGCTGATTCCACACTTAGTGGTAGGGATTCTTCGACCAATATGTCCCAGATTCTGAGCACTTCGATTCAGCTTTCTGCAGAAGGCGTCTACAATACTGAAACTGGAGGCTTGTGTATGATAGGATGTCGGTCTCTTGGACTGGACCATCAGAGATCAACAGCAAAAACCAATTCAACGGATTGTGAGATTATCATCATTGTGCAGTTTCCTGAATTGAATGCAAAGAGCAAGAATTATGTCAAGGGATCCATAAGAAGTACCAGAGAGGACTTGGACCCTCTTTACTTTAAGCAGTTAACTTTTACTTCTGCATCTTTATCCACTAAAGCTGCTGTGGAGTCCATCTGGAGAATGGATTTGGAGATCACCATGGTTCTGATCAGTAACACATTGGTCTGTCTGTTTTTGGTGATGCAGCTCTTTTACATTAAGAAACATCCTGATGTTCTTCCATCCATCTCACTTATGATGCTCATCATTCTTACTCTTGGACACATGATCCCCCTGGTGCTGAACTTTGAAGCTTTGTTTCTCACAAACCGTAACCGCCAAAACCTTTTCACAGGTAGTGGTGGGTGGCTCGAGGTGAATGAGGTGATAGTGAGGGTTGTAACGATGATAGCCTTTCTATTACTGTTCCGTCTTCTCCAGCTGACATGGTCCTCAAGGTTGGGTGACGGATACCAAAAGGCTTTGTGGCTTGCTGAAAAGAGAGCTGCTGTCTATGTTTTCCTACCACTGTGTCTTGTTGGTGGGTGTATTGCATTGGTGATTCACTGGCGAAGCAATTCTTATGGGCCTACTTTGCACAAGAGGGAGATTATTATTGATTACCACAGCAGACATTCCCATTCCCTCTGGGAGGACCTGAGATCGTATGCTGGTTTGCTCTTGGATGGTTTTCTGCTGCCCCAGATATTGCTCAACATATTCTGGAACTCCAAAGACAAGGCACTTTCTCCTGCATTCTATTTCGGAACAACTGCTGTTCGTTTGCTCCCACATGCATATGATCTTTATAGGTCTCAAAGATTTGGAGCATTTCGTGGCGATCCAATGATTTATGCTAATCCAGGTGGAGATTTCTTTTCCACAGCTTGGGATGTAATTATCCCCTGCGGAGGTCTATTATTTGCCATCATCATTTACTTTCAGCAGCGCTTTGGTGGTTGTTGCTTCATTCCACCTAGATTTAGAGCGTCAATCGAGTATGAGAAGGTACCTGTTGTTAATGGCGAGTGAATGAACAATAAACCAGTACCCTGTGCTCCATACTTGGCTCTTGTACAAGATGTTTGTTTCAGCGGGTATCTATTATTCAATGTGAGAAATTTTCATTTTCTTGATCTGCAACACAAGTATGGAGCTATGCAGGTCTCTTGTGTATTCTGCAGAGTATCAATTATTGTGTAGGCTACTCAGTTTTGACGATTATTGTTTTGTGTTAGGGATGTAATTGAAGTCGAAGTTTTATACAGTTTCCCGGATTTGTCTTTCAGTGCGACCTTCTTTTTACCTCTTCAAATAATCAGATTCTGGGTCCATCTTAAAATTCTCTTTGTTGCTTATTTTCACTGATCTTTTGATCCCGTGTTCCTATTTTGAAGGCATATGATATGAAAAATTTCTTTTCCACTGATGTGCTGTATCCACCAGTAGTGAGAGCATAATTATTTTGGTCCAATTTATGCCCCTCAAAGATATCCTTCATTCCTTGGTATCCATCTGTATATTGTAGCTCCACCCTCGGCTTGATATGTCACCCTCTCAATAAGTTCAAGCGTGAGGAAGCCATGATCAAGGCCATGGCAAGAGAAACATGCAATATAAAAGGCTATCTTTATTGCCTAGCAAGGTGGGATGCATCGTTTAACCCTATGAGAGGTTCATGTAACAAATAAATTTGGATTGATTTGAGATGCCTAAACTCCTATTGCTATTATTCCAGTCGACACTATTGAAGGTTGTTGCTGAATCCATTGGCCAATTTTTAGATCTCAACCGGCTATTGCAAAAGTATGCGTACTCATGGATATATCCCAGCCATTGCTAGGCAAGATATGGATTCAAGCCCCAAGATTGAAGGGGTTTTGGCAGCCATATGTACTACCCAGTTCCACCAACATAGTGCAACCTTTGCTTCTTGCAATGCAAGGTCAATACTACTCAAACTTGTTGAGTTAAAATACAAAATATGTGGAAGTACGAGATAATAGAATCACCACCACAAATTAGCCGCTTATTAAAGTGACTTTATTTATTTAGTTTAGCGGTTTTCCCATTTCACCCTACAAAATTTGCTTTCAAAATAAACATAATGAACTTTCATCACAACATACTTAACATTATTTATTTGTTTAATAATTTGAGAAAACACATCACTCCTCTAAAATACCTCCATATAATGTACTACAATGTGAAAGATGTCAGGGTCAATTAGCAAATAGCTCCGAACATTTATACTAGCTTAAACTTTGGTTCTCCAACTTTAGTTCTAGGTTCCATTGACCATGCATGTTGTATGTCAAGCATTAGTTTTACAAATAAAATGATTTTGAAGTTTTGGAAATATAATTGATTTCTCCTCTAACCACAATATTACGACACCATCACGTGCCAGACACGTGTGCATCCAACTTAAACCGGATCTAACAGTTGTACTTCCAGCCAAGTTCGAGTTCATGACAAGGTTATGACTACTTAGTGATCCATACAACAACTTTTGAGTGTGCTAATTAATTATCGTAATATACAACTTATAGCTCCCAACCTCCATCCATTTATACCAGTAGAAATGAAAATTTTATAGGAAGATGATGATGAGAATTAGGCGAAGAATTGTGAACTTCGTCCGTCCAAACAAATCATGTCTTGTATTGCTCTAGTTGCACTAGTAAGACAATTACAAAGATGAATGGATGTTTAAGTTTTGTTTGGGATTAATTTACGTTTGGGTTCTCGTATCAATTTTGAGTTTGATTCTCAAGTTTGTCTAGCTTTTAGCTTGAGTCCTTAAACCACGTTCACCATTAACATGGTTTTTTCTTGGTGCACCTGTCAATATCTCAAAACATTGACCATCAAATGCTTAATTAAAGCAATTCTATAAGATAAAATACATGTTTTTTTTTTTTTTATGGATATAGATGAGTGGATGTTTAAGTTTTGTTTGGGATTAATATATGTTTGGGTTCTCGTACCAATTTTGAGTTTGGTTTTCAAGTTTGTTTAGCTTTTAGCCTGAGTCCTTAAACCACGTTGACCGTTAACATGGATTTTTCTTGGTGCACCTGTCAATATCTCAAAACAATGACCATCAAATGCTTAATTAAAGCAATTCTATAAGATAAAATACATGTTTTTGACCCCTCTAAAAAATATATTCCACTTAAATTAACTTTACACATCAAATGTTACCATCTAAACGCTTCCATATACAACCCAACACGAAAAAAGCTATTGACTCTCATATATTTTTGGCATTGCAAGTTTTATTTAGTCTTTTTTTAAGATGAAATGTATATATCTACTTGGATTTGTGTTTTCGGACATGAAGGCTAATTAGGGCGTCTACTGAGATTGGAATCTTCATCTTTTTTTTTATGATATATTTATTTGGGACAAATGATATTTTAAGTGGGAAGAAGGGTATTATTTGTGGGGAATTCTAATTGGCGAGGAAACGGGCATCTCGAGGGGGATGGAGGGCTCCACCCCCTCCCTCGCCCGTTTCCTCGCTCGTTAGACAAACACATTATTTGTACACGGAAAAAAGAAGAAGATAATGATCCCTAAAACAAATATAGATGTATAACCTTTTTAATCCAAAATTTTTTCAAATACTCATTTAGTCCTTACTTTCTAGAGTGATTCTACACAGCGAGGAAATGAGCGAGGGGAGTGAGGTGGCGGGGGTGGGAGCCGTTCATCCCGCTCGGGGTGCGCGCGCGAAAAGTCAACGCACGCATCTCGAGTGGGGTGAACGGCTCCCACCCCCGCCACCTCACTTCCCTCGCTCGTTTCCTCGCTCATTTCCTCGACACTTAGAATTTCTGTACTTTCTAAGTACTTGAACTACTAGCTACCAGTTGAATGTAAAAAAAAAATCACTACTAACATAAGTTATATATTAGTCTGAAATTACAAATAATGTAATACCATCGTAAATTGATAAGTAGATTGTTATTAGAAAATTGAAATAGCAAATAACAATTTTTTGTTATTGCAGACTAACCAAGTACGTACGCCATCAACTATTCCAATTGATGGTTACAAAAGTTTCTTATGACGTACGTTAATTGTACAATTTTGGTGAAGGAATGAAGATACGAAGGAGGCAAGTGGAAAGAAGAAACAATATGGTATAAAAAAGCACGAGAAAAAGATGGAGGATGGCAACAACTGGCTTGATCTCTCATGAAATTCTAGGGGGCCTGGGAACCATGCCTGGTTTCCCTGGCTGGGGGACCGAAAATACAATTTTGCCTCCCTCTTTAAACACACTCTCCAAAAAGGTGTTTAAAGAGGGGGGGGGGGGGGGGGGGGGGCAAAATTGTATTTTCACCCCCCTAGGCAGGGAAACCAGGCATGGTTCCCAGGCCCCCTAGAAGAGTTGCTCTCTAAGCTAAATTGGGCAACATTCAAGAAACAAACAAGAAGAATCCCTCCTCACCAATTTACCAGACAACATCATATTTGGGTTCATGTCCATTCCATGACACGATTATTTAATGACTTCTGCCATGTTGATTTTGTGACACGCTTATTAATCGAGTTGTGTTTATTCACGAGTATTTATTGCTCTTGTTCTTTTCACTGTATTTTGATTTACAGACATTGCTTCATCTCATTAATGTAAAAGAAGTTTTGGTTAATACTTGTTCAACTGACAAAGTGGACGATTATTAGTCTATCACCAAAGTTCAATTAGTAAATTGCAACTCTCATTCCATTTTGAACAATTTTTAAGGGTTTTTAGAGTTTGACCCACGTTAGTTTATATCTGAGTTAATCACTCATTTAAAATTTTAATTCGGTCTAACCTAATTTTCTAACAGATCTATTCGGTCAACGACATTGACTAGTCAAAATTTTCTAATGGACCAAGATATCCCTTTTGAAATGTACATGCAATGCATGTGCGAGGTTTACAAAACCAAACAAAATGCATCTAACAATTTGGATCGAAATGTCGATCTAGAAGTAATCCAATGATTGAAAAATACTTTTTTTTTAATTCGATCACTAGGTCTCTCACTCTATCCACCTCTAAATTTTTTAATTTTTATTTTAAATTACAAAGCACAAGTGATAGTATACACAAGACATAATTTATACTTCAACGTTTTGAATGTACAATAAATATTTAGTATTAATACAAAGCCAATCCAAGTGATAGAAATCAAAAGCCTCCTCCTTACAATCCAGACTTGGGACCGGTGATGCAAGCCTTAAAGGCGCTCCATTTAGTGGAGTGATGACGAAGATATTATTTGCTCACTTTCACAAGCCAGAATCGGAACAATGAGATAGGCATGGTGGCTTTGCAAGGATGTTTTCTCTGTGAATTTATGTTAACCTCCGTTGCATTGAAGCTCTGCGCATGCATAAGCTTTTATACATGCGACAACTGCGAGAAATTCAGAATCAACCATTTCTGCAAATTTCACAAAACAATAATGTTAATTTGATAATAGACACAATAAAGCATTACATTTCCAACATAACACTTAAAAAAAATTAAGTTAGAGACGAATAACCCAAAATAATTTGATTATACTATCGTGAAGAAAGAACATTTGTTGATTTTTATTTTGGGCTTTGATTTTGTTTTTCTCAACCTAGAAAGTCAGTTTAAATATACCAATTTTTGCAACAAATCAAAATGATTAAGATTTTTCTTGGTTGTTGATTCTCGGACAAAGGATTTAATGTTTACATAAAATAAAGTAAATTGAACATAAAAAGAAAATATCAAAAGATGAATATTAAAATGGTAGCAAACTAGCCAAGAACAAAGTTTACCTCCTTCCAATGCCATCCCGGATGGCTAACAGGGATCAGATCTGTGATCTCATGGTTTTACCAAGAATAAGTACACCGCAACTGCCTCTACTAGGGCTCATAAAGGTAACGAGAATTAACATAACCTCTCTTTGACGATTAAAGAAAACTCGCTACTATGTAAAAGTTCTAGTTTCTACGACTATTGATGGGAAACAATGGAATTTGCATTGTTCAATACACGCAACACATTTATAGGCAAAGCTCACAACTTTAAACATGGCTATAATAGGTAATGCCAAAGTTCGTTGTATGTAACGACAAAATTAAATGATAAACAAATTAAAATATATATATTATTTTTAAGCAACAAAAGAGGTTGTTGAATATCATAGCGAAAGGAGACAACGATTAAAATTTTAAAATGGCATATTACACATCGGTAATGAAATAGGTGGTTGCATTTCACGACAAAATCAGACTCTGAATAGATTATAATAAGGCATGTTATGTGTAAGTAAGGAAATAGTTGTTGTATACCACAAAATTCGACTATAAACAAATTAAAAATGAACAATACTTCAAAGTACTGATAAATGTTGTTGTATGACATGATGAAATTCAATATATATATATATATATATTGATTAACAAACCAGGTTTTTAATTAAGGATTCACAAACCTATAAGATAAAATACCAACCAACAAGTTACAAACGCTCATAAAGTTTGCCTCTTGCATCATAATAGACAATATTTTTTAGATTTTTGCGAATGAACTTGTTACGAATTCAACGTAGGCACATCCGAGGTCTACGCATGCAAGGTGGTTAGCAGTGCAATTGGTTTCCCCGAATACATGAACGAGCGTTTTGTTATATTGCTAAAAGGATTGATCGATTTTAAAAAAAATGGGTCATTTGTTTCGTCTGACTGAGTCAAATAGGTCATTGTTGTGTCATTTTAGTTTTTGATAATCAGTTCAATTGTATACCAACATCTTTTACTATACATATTGTATTCATATTCATTTTGTGACACGATGATTAAATAAATGGTGCGTAATTTAGGGATGGCCCTTGCGTTGAGTTTGGATCCTTTGTTCGAACTAGAAATCGATCATAGTGCCTCATGTCTGGGTGTACCTGAATCAGTGGTGCCCAAAATCGACACGCTAGAACCAATAAACTATTTTTGACATTTTTACCTGTTTTCACACTTTAAATCACCATTTTTTTACAGACATTTACCATTTACATATTACTAGCTATTGGAATTTAAGCACATATATTGATTTTAGTCTAGACCGAGATTCGATTAGTCTATCCGTGACCCAAAGCAAGCATTAGGGTTGGGTTGACCAATCAGGCTAGTTCAAATTGCCACCTCGAGTGCCCATATTTGTGACATCCGTGTTAAACAAGTTGTGTTTGTTCACGTTAAACTAGGGTATTCCCCGTGCTGTTGGCATGATAAAAATTTAACATGATAAATAAAGTTTATTCTACTTTAAATATCAAGATAAAGTATCAAAATGTTGGGTATGAGAATCGAACTCATGCATTCTTATTGGGGATTGATTGAAGGTAAGACATAAAACTAACTTTAAGTCTCAATCATTAGATGAAACGAATATCAACCATGAACTATGTTTATCGACAAACTTATCTCTTGGTGTTTTAAGTTTTATATGATTCATTAGTTTCTTATATTTGGGTAAGTTTCAGTCGTCTTTTATCCCCAATTTCAAACACCATTCTGACTTGTATAGAATAGGGTATTCCCTGTGCCTTAGGCACACAACAGTGGCCAGGGGTATTTTAGTCCTATGTGAACACAAATTTTAGCCAAACACCCCCTCCCCCTCTATGTGATCCGTTAGATCATTATATTTTCAATATGTCTTAATATTGAAAATACTTATGATGTGAAGTGCATATTTAAAACTTTAAGCATTTGTATTAATGATTGGTTTCATTGGAAAAATATTCAAAAATGCATTTCAACCATACAAAGTTTACTAAAATCCGACAACTAAGTAGATAGTCTTGACAATTTACATTTAAAAAAACACAAAATTTATCTCTCCGCCACATATGCATTCTTCCAACTTTTTTTTTGGTCAACTTTCTTTGTTATTCTACTTGCAACTTATTTATAAAAATGTCATCGTTGATAATGAATCTTTACTATCAACATCTTCCCAAACTTTCAATCTTGGCCATTTTTTTTATCTCAAACATCATTCTGATTTGTAAGATAAACTAGGGTATCCCCCGTGTTGTTGGCACGATAAAAGTTTAACATGATAAATAAAGTTTATTCTACTTTAAAAATCAAGATAAATAAATATCAAAATGTTTGGTATGAGAATCGAACCCATACATTCTTATTAGGGATTGATTGAAGTTAAGACATAAACGCTTACTTTAAGTCCCAACCATTAGATGAAACGAATTTCGACTACGAACTATGTTTATCGACAAACTTATCTCTTGGTGCTTTAAGTTTTATGTGATCCGTTATATTCTTATATTTAGGTAAATCTCAGCCGTCTTTTATCTCCATCCTCAAAGAGCAATTTGATTTGTAATATGGATGTGTTTAGTATATGAAATAACAAATATTTATCCTAAATATCATGTACTTAACACTCTCTAGTAAAAAGGTAAAGGGTATTCCATATGCCATTGGCACTCCACGTCCTTTTTTTTTTTTGCTAAATATCATGTACTTAACACCCTCGCCACCATCCCCAATTTCACCATTAATTAGTTTTGAAGTGCAAGCCTATTCCAAGGTAAAAATATATAATATAAACTTTAGAGTTAGATTCGATCAAAATTTGATTTAGTTGGAAAAAAAATTCAAATGCCAAGTGAGTTATCTCTTAAACCGTGTATTCCCCAAAACATGAAGTTCATGATTTTGTTTAAATGTGCATTAAGATGTTTTTTCATCTCTTCTTTTTTCATAGGATGATCGACCCGTCTTATTTATTTAGTAATAAATATATATATTTAAAATTTTAGTATTTGTATTGATCATTGGTTTCATTGGACAGATCTTCAAAAAATGCAATCTAGCGATATCTAATTTACCAAGATTCGAAAATCGAGTAAATAGTTATGAAAATTTTAATTTTCAGAAAAAAAAAATACACAATTATTTCTCCCCTCCACTTCTAAAAAACTTTTTTTTTTAATTACAAAGCACAAGTGATAGTATACACAAGACATAATTTATACTTCAACGTTAATTTATACTTCAACGTTTTGAATGTCTAATATATATTTAGTATTAATACAAAGCCAATCCAAGTGATAGAAATCAAAAGCCTCCTCCTTACAATCCAGACTTAGGACCGGTGATGCAAGCCTTAAAGGCGCTCACTTTAGTGGAGTGATGACGAAGATAATATTTGCTCACTTTCACAAGCCAAAATTGGAACAATGAGAGAGGCATGATGGCTTCGCAAGGATGTATTCCCTGTGAATTTTTGTTAACCTCCGTTGCATTGAAGCTCTGCGCACGCATAAGCTTTTATACATGCGACAACTGCGAGAAGTTCAGAATCAACCATTTCTGCAAATTTCACAAAGCAATAATGTTAATTTGATAATAGACACAATAAGCATTACATTTCCAACATAACACTTAAAAAAAAATTAAGTTAGAGACGAATAACCCAAAATAATTTGATTATACTTTTGCGAAGAAAGAACATTTGTTGATTTTTATTTTGGGCTTTGATTTTGTTTTTCTCAACCAAGAAAGTCAATTTAAATATACCAATTTTGGCAGCAAATCAAAATGATTAAGATTTTTCTTGGTTGTTGATTCTCGGACAAAGGATTTAATGTTTACATAAAATAAAATTAATTTAACATAAAAAGAAAATATCAAAAGATGAATATTAAAATGGTAGCAAACTAGCCAAGAACAAAATTTACCTCCTTGCAATGCCACACCGGATGGCTAACAGGGATCAGATCTGTGATCTCATGGTTTTACCAAGAATAAGTACACCGCAACTGCCTCTACTAGGGCTCATAAAGGGAACGAGAATTAACATAACCTCTCTTTGACGATTAAAGAAAACTCGCTACTATGTAAAAGTTCTAGTTTCTACGACTATTGATGGGAAACAATGGAATTTGCATTGTTCAATACACGCAACACATTTATAGGCAAAGCTCACAACTTTAAACATGGCTATAATAGGTAATGCCAAAGTTCGTTGTATGTAACGACAAAATTAAATGATAAACAAATTAAAATATATATATTATTTTTAAGCAACAAAAGAGGTTGTTGAATATCATAGCCAAAGAAGACAACGATTAAAATTTTAAAATGGCATATTACACATCGGTAATGAAATAGGTGGTTGCATTTCACGACAAAATCAGACTCTGAATAGATTATAATAAGGCATGTTATGTTTAAGTAAGGAAATAGTTGTTGTATACCACAAAATTCGACTATAAACAAATTTAAAATGAACATTACTTCAAAGTACTGATAAATGTTGTTGTATGACACGATGAAATTCAATATATATATATATATTGATTAACAAACCAGATTTTTAATTAAGGATCAACAAACCTATAAGATAAAATACCAACCAACAAGTTACAAACGCTCATAAAGTTTTGCTCTTGCATCATAATAGACAATATTTTTTAGATTTTTGCGAATGAACTTGTTACGAATTCAACGTAGGCACATCCGAGGTCTAGGCATGCAAGTTGGTTAGTAGCGCAATTGGTTTCCCCGAATACATGAACGAGCGTTTTGTTATATTGCTCAAAGGATTGATCGATTTTTAAGTAAATGGGTCAGTTGTTTCGTCTGACTGAGTCAAACAGGTCATTGTTGTGTCATTTTTGTTTTTGATAATCAGTTAAGTTGTATACCAACATCTTTTACTATACATATTGTATTCATATTCATTTTGTGACACAATGATTAAATAAATGGTGCGTAATTTAGGGATGGCCATTGAGTTGAGTTTGGATCCTTTGTTCGAACTAGAAATCGATCATAGTGCCTCATGTCTGGGTGTACCTAAATCAATGGTGCCCAAAATCGACACGCTAGAACCAATAAACTTTTTTTGACATTTTTACTTGTTTTCACACTTTAAATCACCATTTTTTTCCAGACATTTACCATTTACATATTACTAGCTATTAGAATTTAAGCACATATATCGATTTTAGTCTAGACCGAGATTCGATTAGTCTATCCGTGACCCAAAGCAAACATTAGGGTTGGGTTGACCAATCAGGCTAGTTCAAATTGCCACCCCGAGTGCCCATATTTGTGACATCCGTGTTAAACAAGTTGTGTTTGTTCACGTTAAACTAGCGTATTCCCCGTGCCGTTGGTACGATAAAAATTTAACATGATAAATAGAGTTTATTCTACTTTAAATATCAAGATAAATAAGTATCAAAATGTTTGGTATGAGAATCGAACTCCTGCATTCTTATTGCGGATTGATTGAAAGTAAGACATAAAACTAACTTTAAGCCTCAATCATTAGATGAATCGAATATCAACAATGAACTATGTTTATCGACAAACTTATCTCTTGGTGTTTTAAGTTTTATATGATTCATTAGTGTCTTATATTTGGGTAAATTTCAGTCGTCTTTTATCCCCAACTTCAAACACCATTCTGACTTGTAATATAGACTAGGGTATTCCCTGTGCTTTAGGCACAAACTGTGGCTAGGGGTATTTTAGTCCTATGCGAACACAAATTTTAGCCAAACACCCCATCCCCCTCTATGTGATCCGTTAGATCATTATATTTTCAGTATGTCTTAATATTGAAAATACTTATGACGTGAAGTGCATATTTAAAACTTTAAGCGTTTGTATTAATGATTGGTTTCATTGGAAAAATATTCAAAATTGCATTTCAACCATACAAAGTTTACTAAAATCCGACAACTAAGTAGATAGTCTTGACAATTTACATTTCAAAAAACACAAAATTTATCTCTCCGCCACATATGCATTCTTCCAACTTTTTTTTTGTCAACTTTCTTTGTTATTTTACTTGCAACTTATTTATAAAAAATGTCATCGTTGATAATGAATCCTCACTATCAACATCTTCCCAAACTTTCAATCTTGGCCATTTTTTTTTTAATCTCAAACATCATTCTAATTTGTAAGATAAACTAGGGTATCCCCCGTGTCGTTGGCACGATAAAAATTTAACATGATAAATAAAGTTTATTCTACTTTAAAAATCAAGATAAATAAATATCAAAATGTTTGGTATGAGAATCGAACCCATACATTCTTATTAGGGATTGATTGAAGTTAAGACATAAACGCTTACTTTAAGTCCCAACCATTAGATGAAACGAATTTCGACTACGAACTATGTTTATCGACAAACTTATCTCTTGGTGCTTTAAGTTTTATGTGATCCGTTATATTCTTATATTTAGGTAAATCTCAACTGTCTTTTATCTCCAACCTCAAAGAGCAATTTGATTTTCACATGGATGTGTTTAGTTTATGAAACAACAAATATTTATCCTAAATATGATGTACTTAACACCCTATAGTAGAAAGGTAAAGGTTATTCCATATGCCATTGGCACTCCATGACCTTTTTTTTTTTTTTTTGCTAAATATCATGTACTTAACACCCTCGCCACCATCCCCAATTTCACCATTAATTAGTTTTGAAGTGCAAGCCTATTCCAAGGTAAAAATATATAATATAACCTTTAGAGTTAGATTTGATCAAAATTTGATTTAGTTGGAAAAAAAATTCAAATGCCAAGTGAGTTATCTCTTAAACCATGTATTCCCCAAAACATGAAGTTCATGATTTTGTTTAAAGTTGCATTAAGATGTTTATTCATCTCTTCTTTTTTCATGGGATGATCGACCCGTCTCATTTATTTAGTAATAAATATATATTTTTAAAATTTTAGTATTTGTATTGATCATTGGTTTCATTGGACATGTCTTCAAAAAATGCATTCCAGTGATATCTAATTTACCAAAATTCGAAAATCGAGTAAATAGTTATGACAATTTTAATTTTCAGAAAAAAAAATACACAATTATTTCTACCCTCCACTTCTAAAAAACTTTTTTGTTTTTTTAAATTAGAAAGCACAAGTGATAGTATACAGACATAATTTATACTTCAACGTTTTGAATGTACAATATATATTTAGTATTAATACAAAGCTAATCCAAGTGATCGAAATCAAAAGCCTCCTCCTTACAATCCAGATTTGGGACCGGTGATGCAAGCCTTAAAGGCGCTCACTTTAGTGGAGTGATGACGAAGATAATATTTTCTCACTTTCACAAGTCAGAATCGGAACAATGAGAGAGGCATGGTGGCTTCGCAAGGATGTTTTCTCTATGAATTTATGTTAACCTCCGTTGCATTGAAGCTCTGCGCACCCATGAGCTTTTATACATGCGACAACTGCGAGAAATTCATAATCAACCATTTCTGCAAATTTCACAAAAAAATAATGTTAATTTGATAATAGACAAAATAAAGCATTACATTTCCAACATAACACTTAAAAAAAAAATTAAGTTAGAGACGAATAACCCAAAATAATTTGATTATACTTTCGCGAAGAAAGAACATTTGTTGATTTTTCTTTTGGCCTTTGATTTTGTTTTTCTCAACCTAGAAAGTTAGTTTAAATATACCAATTTTGGCAGCAAATCAAAATGATTAAGATTTTTCTTGGTTGTTGATTCTCAGACAAAGGATTTAATGTTTACATAAAATAAAATTAAAATAACATAAAAAGAAAATATCAAAAGATGAATATTAAAATGGTAGCAAACTAGCCAAGAACAAAGTTTACCTCCTTCCAATGCCATCCCGGATGGCTAACAGGGATCAGATCTGTGATCTCATGGTTTTACCAAGAATAAGTACACCGCAATTGCCTCTGCTAGGACTCATAAAGCGAACGAGAATTAACATAACCTCTCTTTGACGATTAAAGAAAACTCGCTACTATGTAAAAGTTCTAGTTTCTACGACTATTGATGGGAAACAATGGAATTTGCATTGTTCAATACACGCAACACATTTATAGGCAAAGCTCACAACTTTAAACAAGGCTATAATAGGTAATGCCAAAGTTCGTTGTATGTAACGACAAAATTAAATGATAAACAAATTAAAATATATATATTATTTTTAAGCAACAAAAGAGGTTGTTGAATATCATAGCGAAAGGAAACAACGATTAAAATTTTAAAATGGCATATTACACATCGGTAATGAAATAGGTGGTTGCATTTCACGACAAAATCAGACTCTGAATAGATTATAATAAGGCATGTTATGTGTAAGTAAGGAAATAATTGTTGTATACCCCAAATTCGACTATAAAAAAATTAAAAAGGAACATTACTTCAAAGTACTGATAAATGTTGTTGTATGACACGGTGAAATTCAATATATATATATTGATTAACAAACCAGGTTTTTAATTAAGGATCCACAAACCTATAAAATAAAATACCAACCAACAAGTTACAAACGCTCATAAAGTTTGCCTCTTGCATCATAATAGACAATTATTTTTAGATTTTTGCGAATGAACTTGTTACGAATTCAACGTAGGCACATCCGAGGTCTAGGCATGCAAGTTGGTTAGCAGCGCAATTGGTTTCCCCGAATACATGAACGAGCGTTTTGTTATATTTCTCAAAGGATTGGTCGATTTTTAAGTAAATGGGTCATTTGTTTCGTCTGACTGAGTCAAACAGGTCATTGTTGTCATTTTAGTTTTGATAATCAGTTCAGTTGTATACCAACATCTTTTACTAAACATATTGTATTCATATTAATTTTGTGACACGATGATTAAATAAATGGTGCATAATTTAGGGATGGCCATTGAGTTGAGTTTGGATCCTTTGTTCGAACCAGAAATCGATCATAGTGCCTCATGTCTGGGTGTACCTGAATCAATGGTGCCCAAAATCGACACTCTAGAACCAATAAACTATTTTTGACATTTTTACTTGTTTTCACACTTTAAATCACCATTTTTTTCCCGACCTTTACCATTTACATATTACTAGCTATTAGAATTTAAGCACATATATCGATTTTAGTCTAGACCGAGATTCGATTAGTCTATCCGTGACCCAAAGCAAGCTTTAGGGTTAGGTTGACCAATCAGGCTAGGACAAATTGCCAGCCCGAGTGCCCATATTTGTGACATCGTTGTTAAACAAGTTTTGTTTATTCATGTTAAACTAGGGTATTTCCCGTGTCGTTGGCATGATAAAAATTTAACATGATAAATAGAGTTTATTCTACTTTAAATATCAAGATAAATAAGTATCAAAATTTTGGGTATGATAATCGAACTCATGCATTCATATTGGGGATTGATTGAAGGTAAGACATAAAATTAACTTTAAGTCTAAATCATTAGATGAAACGTATATCAACCATGAACTATGTTTATCGACAAACTTATCTCTTGGTGTTTTAAGTGTTATATGATTCATTAGTTTCTTACAGAATTGCCCTAGCATACGTGGCAACCATACCCTCCAGTCGTTCGGCCCCATTTGAGCAAGAGGAATACCCAATAAGTCCGGATACGACAATAACAACTCCGGAACAGGGAATCAGAGAATGGCGTAGAATATGCGAGGATAAAGGGCGATATATCCTTTTTTCAAACAACAAGGACTGTCGGTTTTGCGAGGAAGAATGATTTCAAGATCCTCAGGCAAAGAATAGTTGGAACGGACACTATCCAGAATAGCCCGATAGGCTTTGTTTGGAGAAAAATGCGCTTCACAAGTGGAACGCCGATCAGTCAAAATTTTAGCGTTTGTATTAATCATTGGTTTCGTTGAAATGATATTCAAAAATGCATTTCAACGATACCAAATTGACCAAAATTCGACAACCAAGTAAATAGTTATGGCAATTTTAATTTTGAGAAAAAACACAAAAAAATTTCTCTCCCGTCCACATGTACATTCCACTAACTTTTTTCATTTTTTTGCTTTTATATTGTATTATATTCACAATCATGCCGTTATAGAAAATAATTCTCAACCCTGAACATATTTTCCAACTTTCAATCTTAACCATCTTTTATCTCTAATTCCTTAAAACATCATTCTGATTTGTATCATAGATGTGTTTAATTTATGAAATAACAAATTTTTTGCTAAGTATCATGTACTTAATACCGTCGCCACCATCCCCAATTTCGCCCTTAATCAGTTTTGAAGTTCAAGCTTATTCTAAGGTAAAAATATATAATATAAACTTTAGGATTAGACTCGGTCAAATTTGATTTAGGTTGGTAAAAATTCAAACACCAAGTGAGTTCTCCCCTAAACCATGTATTCACCAAAGAAGTTCAAGATTTTTGTTTAAATGTGCATTAATATGTTTCTCATCTCTTATTTTTTCATGAGATGATCGACCCGTCTCATTTATTTAGCAATAAAATATATATTTTTAAAATTTTAGCGTTTGTATTAATCATTAGTTTCATTGGAATGATCTTAAAAAATGCATTCCAACGATACCAAATTTACCAAAATCGACAACTACGTAAATAGTTATGACAATTTTAATTTTGAAAAAGAAAACACACAAAATTTTCTCTCCCCTCCACACGTAAAAAATGCATTCCAACGATACCAAATTTAGCAAAATCGACAACCAAGTACATAGTTATGACAATTTTAAATTTGAGAAAAAACACAATTGTCTCCCCTCCACATGTACATTCAACTAACTTTTTTCATTTTCTTTGCTCTTATAGTTGTATTATATTTACAAACATGCCATTATAGAAAATGAATCTCAACCCTCAATATATTTCCCAACTTTCAATCTTAACCATCTTTTATCTCCAATTCCTTAAAGGGTAATTTGCACTTTGCCCCCTATTATACATAGCTAATTAATAAGTAAATCCATCATTAATCACTATTACAAACACCCTCATTGACTAGCAGTCAACGTCCATTGACCGTCAATTTTCAAAGCAGATTACCAAAATGCTCCTTAGAAATCAAAGGCTGAGATTGAATCTTTTGTATCTCGAGCATCTCATCTCGAGGAAAATCCCAAGGCCCAACTGAAATTGTAATCGTATCTCGAGGAAATCCACTAGTTGATTTTAAAAAAATCTTTCATCTTAAAAACTCATCTCGAGGAAAATCTAACAATCCAAATTTAATTATGCACGTATCTCGAGCTAATCTGACGGTCCAACATGCATCTCGAGGAAATTTAATGGTTCAATGCGCATCTCAAGAAACTTTGGCAATCCAGCCCGCATCTCCATGAAAATCTAACGAACCAGCTTTATTTGTGAGCACATCTCAAGGAAAATCTAGCGGTCCAGCATGCGTTTCGAGGAAATTTGACAGTTCGGAATGCAACTCGAGAAAATCTGACGGCTTATATTTTTCGTACACGCATCTCGATAAAATCTGACGTCTGAATAAATTTTAATATAATTTTGCACTTAACCCCATAAAATAAATTTGAATTTAGTTTTGCCCTCTGAAACAGAACATACATGAGAGATGATAAAGAAAATTTTGATTATCTTCCTCCTCGCTCATCTTTTTCCCCTCATCCTTCTCTATCTCGCAGGCTCACCACCACTTCTCCCTTCATTTTCCTAGGGGTGGGCACGGGACGGGATGGGATGAGATGGATCCCTATCTCATCTCGTTCATTCGAGATCGGGACGGGACGAGATATACCTCATCCCGACCTCGTCCCATCTCAAACGGGATCGGGATGGGATGAGCACGAACTAAATAGTCATCTAATAAAAAATAACAAAAAAAGTTTATCTCACATTACTCACACACCAATAATGTCAAATTTATATACATATAACTTACATCATAAATAATAATAGATATTAAATAAATAAATATTAAACTTTGTTTTGGAAGACAAATAAGTATTAAATTTCATTTAGAATTAATGATTGAATTCATTTAGATTTCATATAGAATTTCGTCTTACATTGATTTAATTTT
The DNA here is from genome assembly GCA_963556465.1 of Berberis vulgaris. Classification (NCBI taxonomy): domain Eukaryota; kingdom Viridiplantae; phylum Streptophyta; class Magnoliopsida; order Ranunculales; family Berberidaceae; genus Berberis; species Berberis vulgaris. The sequence goes on along the minus strand of OY747128.1, from coordinate 82,731,256 downwards.
AACACATCCTAAACTTTAATTTAGAAGAGTATTTTGATTAAAATTAATAATAATTATTATTAAATAAATAAATTCGGGACGGGACGGGACGGGATAGGCGGGATTGAAAATCTTCATCCCGATCCCATCCCACTCTAGATCGGGACGAGACGGGATCGGGATAAGTTTGATCAATCCCAAAAGGATCCAAAAAATCGGGACGGAACGAGACGGGTTCGAGATCATGGGATGGGATGCCCACCCCTACCTTTTCCTCATTCTTCGACTTCCTCCTTCATCTTCCTTCCTCCACTTCTTCCTTCCTCCTTTTTTCACAACCCCTATAATTTTTATTAGGGCTTCATTCCTCATTCTTCTTCCTTCCTTGTCTTCCCTCCTCCTTCCTCATTCTTCCCCCTTCCTTGTCCTCCATTCTCCTCCTCCTTTCTCCCCCTTTATGTCTCAGGTTTGTTCTGTTTCAGGAAGCAAAATTAGATTCAAATTTATTTCAGGGAGCAAAAGTAAATTAAACTTATTCAGACGTCAAATTTCCTCGATATGCATGCACAAATAAATATGTGTCGTCAGTTTGTTTCTCGAGATGTGTGTCAGACTATCAAATTTCCTCGAAATGCGTATTGAACCGTTAGATTGTTCTTCGAGATGTGTGCATGGATAGAATTGAGCAATTAAATTTCCCTCGAGATGTATCCTGAACCGTTAGATTTCCCTCGAGATGCATCCTGGATCGTCTGATTTTTCTTGAGATGCGTGCATAGTTAAATTTGGACCGTTAGATTTACCTAAAGATGTGTGTACTATTAAATTTGGACCGTTAGTCAAAGGGGTAATTGTAATAGTGATTAATGATGAGTCTACTTATTAATTACCTATGTATAATAGGTAATTAATTTAGAAGAGTATTTTGATTAAAATTAATAATAATTATTATTAAATAAATAAATTCGGGATGGGACGGGATAGGCGGGATTGAAAATCTTCATCCCGATCCTATCCCACTCTAGATCGGGACGAGATGGGATCGGGATAAGTTTGATCAATCCCAAAAGGATCCAAAAAATCGGGACGGAACGAGACGGGTTGAGACACGGGATGGGATGCCCACCCCTACCTCTTCCTCATTCTTCGACTTCCTCCTTCATCTTCCTTCCTCCACTTCTTCCTTCCTCCTTTTTTCACAACCCCTATAATTTTTATTAGGGCTTCATTCCTCATTCTTCTTCCTTCCTCCTTCCTCATTCTTCCCCCTTCCTTGTCCTCCCTTATCATCCTCCTTTCTCCCCCTTTATGTCTCAGGTCTATTCTGTTTCAGAAAGCAAAATTAGATTCAAATTTATTTCAGGGAGCAAAAGTAAATTAAAACTTATTCAGACGTCAAATTTCCTCGATATGCGTGCACAAATAAATGTGTCGTCAGTTTGTTTCTCGAGATGTGTGTCAGACTATCAAATTTCCTTGAAATGCGTATTGAACCGTTAGATTGTTCTTCGAGATGTGTGCATGGATAGAATTGAGCAATCAAATTTCCCTCGAGATGCGTCCTGAACTGTTAGATTTCCCTCGAGATGCATCCTGGATCGTCTGATTTTTCTTGAGATGCGTGCATAGTTAAATTTGGACCGTTAGATTTACCTAGAGATGTGTGTACTATTAAATTTGGACCGTCAGTCAAATGGGTAATTGTAATAGTGATTAATGATGAGTCTACTTATTAATTAACTATGTATAATAGGGGGCAAAGTGCAAATTACCCTTCCTTAAAACATCATTCTGATTTATAAGATAGACTAGGGTATTCCCCGCGCCGTTGGCATGATAAAAGTTTAACATGATAAATAGAGTTTATTCTACTTTAATTATCAAAATAAATAAATACCAAAATGTTGAGTATGAGAATCAAATCCATGAACTCTTATTGGGGATTGATTGAAGGTAAAACATAAATGCTAACTTTAAGTCTCAACCATTAGATGAAATGAAACTCAACCATGATCTATGTTTATCTATAAATTTGGATAAATCCCAGCCGTCTTTAATCTCAAACACCATTATGATATGTAATATAGACTAGGGTATTTTTCGTGTCGTTGGCATGATAAAGTTTTAAAACTTGTCAAAACATGATCACCCTTAAGTTTTCATCCTTAATTTTTACATGCCTAATCACCACCATCAACAATTAAAAAAAAAATAGGGTATGAGAATCGAACATATGTACTCTTGGTGACTTAAGTTCTATGTTATCCGTTGGATTATTATATTTGGGTAAATCTCAGTCGTCTTTTATCTCTAACCTTAAACACCATACTGATTTGTATAATAAATAATATATATTAAATTTTTGAGAATTAGAATTATTCATTTTTCTAATATTTTATTATATTCGCCTTTTTAAATTAATGTATATTTGATGAAAAGAAAAAAGAAAAAACACACCCGAAGCGTGATTCAAATAGGCGATACAGAATTTTAATTCACTAATTAAGTATCGTATCAAGGGTGAAAAAATAAATCCGAGATGTTTGCATGCGTAGCGTGCATCTTTGTACTAGCGCTTACAAAACCAAGAGCGGGGATCTTGCAGTCACGTGCATCTTGAGTTATACACAATTAATCGAAAATGTCTAAACTTGTTAGAGCACCATCAATATCTAGCCAAATAATATACATTTGCAAATACAGTGGGTCTACCAAGCTGTAAGTAATATACAAAATCTTTAATAATGTTGGGACTCAACCAATCTTATTACTATAAGGAGGTTATAAATTTGGAGTTGTAGTTACAAATATTTTTTCAAACACAACAAAATTAGAACCTTGATTGTCAATGAATTGAAAGTTACAAATGAAGTAGACCAAGAGAATGAAAGAGTCATATTGAAGAATTTGACAACACTACACTAATCCAATGCGACAATTCGTGAAGTAGATCAAATTCAATAACTTCGCTATCCAATGGCTGAGCAATAGGACATGTACGCTTTAAAAGAAGAAAAAATCCTTGTTGCACTTGGGCAAGAAGAGGAAAGAGACAATTTGGAGGATGCCACTATGGCAATATTAAAAGTTTCATGCCTAGGAACTATACACATTCTTGAGAAGCTATAAACACTTCAAGGTGTTCATGTTGACGAGTTATTATGTACCCACAAGCTCAAAGAAGTGACATCAACTTTAAATTATCCCAAACAATTTTAGAGAAATTTTTTATTTCATCTTAAAATTTTATTGTGACATTACATATACATTTTTGGTTTTATTGGTAATTATTAGTATGTGGAGGCAAATATCTTAAGATAGGACCTAAAAAACGTATAACTTACAATGAGTTTATTCCTATTCATAACTAAGCCCAAATCATGACCACAATTTTGTATGACTACATAAAGGATCCAATTTGTTAAAATGATAAATAAAGTTTATTCTACTTTAAATATCAAGATAAATAAATATCAAAATATTGGGTATGAGAATCGAACCAATGCACTCTTGGTATTTTAAGTTCTATACAATCCGTTAGTTCTAACCTCAAACACCATTAGATGGTACATACACGTGGGAAAACAAACGGTTGTATTTCCTATATATAGTTGGTACATTCTTGTGATCTACACTTTAGAACGAGCCAAAAGAAACTAACAAGCTCACCCTTCATATAGAACTTATGCGCACATCAGTCATAATGTAGGATTTCATAACCACAAACTATTTGCTAAAAAATTTAAAAATACATAAATTAAATTACTAGAGACTTGTCTACTTTCCCAGACACGATATAGAAAGCAAATCTTACATAGGTAGAAATAAAAACTCGCAAACGCATTGCAATGAAGTGATCTGTTGCTAAAAGTATGAACAAAGAATATCAAAGCTTTAAGGATGTTCACCATTTTGGATAGTTATATAGAACTCAAAGCAGCTGCACTTCCTACTGTATGAAACGAACAAGGACAATATACAAAAGAAAAAAAAAAAAAAAAAAAAAATAATACTCTTAGACATGACCTACAAGCAAATAAAAGTTCCAGTTACAACACTCTTTTCTAAAAGTTGAACATCGCTTAGAGATAAAAGGACATATCAAACCGAGAGGCATTGAATTGGTGAACCTTAAAGGAAGCAAATTCATGCACCAGCTTCGGGAGACAGAGATTGCTTCCTTAATTCCTCGTCCGCCTTCCTAAGAAACTGGTCCCAGCCACTACCTGTACTTGTATCTAAGTAATCATAAGGAACTGCAGTCTTCAAACCAGGTCGAACAGCACACTGACTTTCTACAATTCTGAACTGTACTTGATCCCCTTCAAAAATCTCCTGCAATTCCTCCCAAGTGAACAGCAATGGCAAAGTAAATGCTGCCCATGGATTAAAATCCATCAGCTTAACCCTTTGATCTCTTGTGATATAAATATCAAACGTATAAGAATCTGATTCGAATTTGTGTTGAACATTTAGTCTAAAGAATTCATGGATCAATGTCTCAAGACTCGCTTTCTTCTCAAGAAGGACAGGGTAGAAGCCTGTGACTTCTCTTTGGGAGATTCCAATAAGTAACTGATTTCGAACGAAGCAACGGAACTCCATCTCAGGATGAAAAGAAGAATACCATTTCCTGAGAGCAAGGTAGAATGTACGAGGTCTTGACGAGGTTTTATTCATACACGAATCAAAGGCATGACACATATCATGAATCAGAGAATCAGAAGAACGTAACAAAAGTGCAATTTCACTCAATGAGGTGCATCGGAGGGTCCCAGTTGTACTGACCCAAGCAGAGTCCTTTGGGGCACTCCAATTCAGTTTAGGGAAGGCAGCCCCACCAAGTTTTTCAATGGATTCTTCAACTGCTAGTTCAAGCTCTGGAAAACAAGGAGGTGGAGGGGTTTCTTCAGATTCATCTTCAGAGTCTTCATGAACTTGGAAATCTTCTTCATCTTCGTAATTGTGGGCTCTACGAGGTAACGCATCTTTTCCACATACCGACTCGGGTAGGATGAAGGGTCCAGAATCCTCCACAAGGTACTGCACAAATGTTTCTGGAAGCTGATGTATTATAGTTTTGATGGAAACGGATTTGAAATTCGGATACCACTCTTGAATCTGACAGCGGTTTACATCTTCCTCCTCCATGCTAAAAGTCAACCAAAAGTTCAACAAATCTTACCTAAAACTTCACTGATTTTGAATCGCTGTATCTGTACGAAGAAAATGAAAAACACAATTAGTTTTTGGAAGCTTATTGCAAAAACAAAAAACAATTCTTTGCTAAATAGATTTTCACCTAATTCTCACAAAAAATGGGTGTGGCAAGTTTCAGGTGAAGGAAATGCGCCACAGTTTCAGACCACTAAATAGTATTCAACAAGAGGAAATTAAACTAACTACTTTTCTTTATATATTAAAATCTTCAGTGGACATCAATTAAGTCCCACATCTATCACAGGCAAGACATTTAAAGACGATCTATTTGTCCATCCTGGCTCCATAGGCATATTTAAGGTGCATACTTTGCTAAACAGGTTAACTAATAATCAATGTTTTAAAAAGCGATTTTCGAGGCGAAGCGGTCAAGCTGTTTCCGAAGCGAAGCGGTGCCTCGAAGCATACCGAAGCGAAGCGAAGCATTTTTTCATAGAAAGTGATAAAAAAAATAGTAAAAAATTACAAAAAAAACAAAACAAAAGAAGCAATCATCAATCAAATCAAGAAATAACATGAGTTTGTTTTATGTATGTATTATCTTTTGCAATATGCATACCTGAAATCTGAATATCTGTTGCAATTTGTAGTGAAGAAGAATTGAAGACTGAACTTTAAAGTATGAAGTTACCTTACTTGATCCTACAGCCAGCCACAACATCAGCTACCAAGCAGCCAAAGTGCCAAACAAATCCTCCTCAAGTCCTCAACACCTTCTTTCAAGCTGAATGGGATTTTCTGGATGAATCAAATAAGTTGCATTAAGATGTAATGTACGATGTACGCACTTGTTATATGATTGAAAACAATGTAAATAGTTTAATTGATTTGAATAACATAGTGCACAATATGTTTCCCTATCATTGTGATCCATATATAAATGAAGACAATTTTTCATATATACATGAAGCCAACCAATATGCATACAAAATTTGCAAGTATAAAAAAAAAAAAAAACAGATTTCAACCAAAAATAAAGTCTTTTGTTCTCAACAGGTTATTGAGATTTGCATTTCTATACCAGCTCTCATAACTAATTGAAAACAACAGTAATGATTCAAATACTAGTTATCAGTTTGCATTCGGCTGATTCGCAGTTGCAGTTCATCAATTCACAATTTTTATATCAAGCTCCAAAAGTTCCTAGCTTATTGCTTTCCTCTGTAGATCCCTTCTTGTCAAGGATGACTGTATCTTCTTTGAGCAAGCATATGCAATAACTAGTTTGATTGGATCACAATTGGGCACAGAATGAATAGGAACTTAACTAACAGTAAATGCAGAACTTTGACAAGAACAGAAAGACGGCAAAATATGGATTATCAATCAACTCATGCGACTCACTTGAAGCACCGAGATTTCTATTAGAAAATAAAAGGAATCTTATTGGTGCCAGAATGAGTACACTAATGATCAATCCAAAGGAAGTAAAATAACATGGACTCTCAGAGTTCACCATAAATGTTGTAAACATTTTAACGCAAAAAACAATGGAAGGTCTCACAGTGAAGGGAAGTGGCCAGAGAAGGAAGGAAGAAGCTAGAAGAAGGAAGGAAGAAAGAGCAGAAGGAAGGAACTCAAGGAAGGAAAGAAGGAGGACTTACTGTTCGATTTCGATGTCGATCGAGCAGTCGAGAGTCGAGTCTTCCTCACTGTGAAGTTGCTGCAAATCAGAGTACCACCACGGCAACGGCACCACCGTCCTCCTCCTTCGCCTGAATCGCCCTCCTCCTTTGTCAGAAATCACAATCGTCCTCTCCTCCACTCCTCTTCTTCTACTTCCTCGGTTCATCCTTCAGCTCCTCTCCTCTCCTCTGTCTGATTCTAAAGGAAACAAAACACAACGAATTAGGGTTAAAATCATAGCCGTTAGATTATTCTCGAGATCATAAACAAACAGATTGCAAATATTTCAAATCGTACGCCTCAAAACGAGTCGACTCAATAACTCGTACGCCTCAAGTATAGTAGTATGCCCTTTGACTCGTACGAACTGGGGCGATTTTTCAGCGAGTTGGGGCGACTCTCGAGTTGACTCTCGAGCCAAATTCGCTTTTTTAAACACTGCTAATAATAGATTGCTTACAAATACTCAAATAAGAATCACCGAACAAACCAGGACCAGAGGTGCGTTAAAATTTATAACTAATCAGGAAGTGTACAAGGTCTCTAGTTGAGCATATTAACAAGCTTACTTAAAGTCTCCAAGAGGCTTACTTTATAGGTGAAATGTGACCAGAAAGGTTGTTAGAAATGCATGTTGAGGTACCCACAAGGTTAAGCCTTGATGAATTCAAATCAAGACATAATGGGTTGAAGCCTATAAAAATATACCACCAAGCAAATCAGTTTAGCTAATTCCAACCAATCTAACATGTAATACAAGCAAACAAACAAATCAAAATTACTAAATCCAAAATTGAAGCTGCTACCATACTGAATCAAAACATGCCTCTGGAAGATAGAGATTTAGCTTATAGTCTAAACAAAAGCTGAACTAGCACACTGCATGGTGTGACGACTGAGCAAAATAGATGATGAGGTGATATGAGAGAGAGATGAATTAGTGGAAAAAGAGATCATGACCTAGACTGCGAAAGCAGGATTAGTAAGACATGTTGGTAAGTTGAAGTAAAAACGACCTCACTCGCTTTGCTTGGAACAAAGATATTTGTAAACAAATGTAGAAAACAAGTATTAACCATTTAAAAGGGAAATTGCCAATAACATATTGAGTTAATGTTGAAGCACACCATTTTGAAAAATTGACTAAATTTGGTTGAATCAGAGAGAAAGGGCTTCCACCAAACTCTCCTCTAAACCTTCATTAGCATCAAAACCTAGATACCCAATACCCTGTAACCAAACAAAACTCACTCAATTACTCACAGGCATGTACTAAGAACCCTAGAACAAAAAATTCCTTAAAAAAACACTTGATTGTTTCTTAAACCCTAATACCCAATTTCCAGCAGCCTTTCTCTAAAACCCAAAACCCAAAATCGTAAGCAATAGAGAACAGTTAAAACCAAATGATGTCTGAACAAAGGAGAGGGAAACGAATAAGAAAGAGCTAATTGAATCTCTCAAGTGAAGGGTTGAGTGAACTTACTGAGTTGCAGAAAAGAGAGAGAGAGAGAGAGAGCTTGACGAGCGAAGGTGCGAGAGAGAACGATCGGTTCCTTGTTTGTGCTTTGGTGAGGCGAGGTGCTTTAACTGATTATGTTTTTGTGATTTTTCTGGTCGTATTGAAGTAAACACCCTTTCTTCGTTTTGGCTTTGTTTCGATTTGGTGTGGATCAACCCAAAACGTTTGGGCAATCAGAGTGGGCCAACGATGGGCAGGATGGAGAATATATTATCGGTGATTCTAAATGGCGAGGAAACGGGCGAGGGAGGGGGGTGTGACCCTCCATCCCCCTCAAGATGCGCGCCCGTGTGACTCTCGAGGGGGATGGGGGGTCAAACCCCCCCTCGCATGTTTCCTCGCTTGTTTTCTCGCCGCCTAGAACGACTCATATATTATTGCTTCGAGGAGGTGATCAAATAGAGCCCTTCTTTACAGCGAGGAAACGTGCGAGGGAGAAGGGGTAACCACCCATCCTCTCGAGATGAGCGATGGCACGCATCTCGAAAGATGGGTCTCGTTCTACGCGTTTCCTCACCTTTTAGAAAAGTTGGATCAAATAATAGTCTAATTCAGTTGATTTAATAAGATTTGAGATATCTGTCAACTGTTTGGAAGGGCTTACTTATGTTTAGAAATCCTTATTGTATTTATTCTATGGCAAATGTGTCGTAAGCATTGTGTCGTTCACCAAGTGCATTAAGCATCACGTAGGTCGTATCTAGATGTTCACGAACATCATAAAGGAAACCAACAACTGTACCCCACGTGCCCTAAACAACTCAAAACCCCCTTAACAACTTACTCCAAAACCTAAATTCTTATCCAATTCATGCGTCTCGCGAAATCGTAATCAATACGAGACACTATCGATAGTTGCAATTGAAAATAATAATCCAAAAATAATCAATACAATGCAAAGTAAATTAAACTAAAGTAAAAGGAGTACCTCAAAAATGATGTAAAGTGGTTCGGCAAATTGCCTACATTCAAAGGGCAAAGAAAATAACTTCACTATTGAGATCGAATGACAAAAATAGAGATAATCTCTTACACAACGCTGATGACATCAAATACACATGTCTAAATGACACCACACATTTTGACAAGTATGGGTATATCAAACCCTCTCTCTGACTTTTCGCTTATCTCTCTAATACACAAATGAAGAACTCGGTTTTTAATACGATACAAACAAGGGACCCTTAGTTCCTTTTATGGCAATTTGTGGTGGTGGAATTAGGCGGCAAAGGGCTAAAGAATTTCACAAAATTCTTTTTTCTTCTTTTTTATTTCCACTAATTTCTACAACCTTCTTTCATTTTTCAAGACCAACTCAAACCTTCTTCCCTAAGCAACACTTTTCCACCGCCTAACTCAAGAATTCTCCATATCAATGAATATTTTATGAATCCGAGTCGATGACACAAACAATATCGTTCTTTGTCCATTACATCCTAAGGGGTCATTGCCCAAAACAATTTTCAATACACAGGAATGATGTTGATCAAGTCCAAGTAGTGTTGGAACTTGACTCCAAAAACTATCTTCGACGACATATCTATAAGATTTTCTTTGGTATCAATATTTTTCAGTAAAATGTCACGTTCTTCGATGATTTCTCGCACAAAGTGAAGCAAACATCAATGTATTTCATACGTGCACGATGACTTGATTATCTGTCAAATAAATGACACCCATATTATCACCAAAGACATCTAGATGGTCTTGTGCTATACCCAAGTCATCAAACAACATTTGGAGCCAAATTGCTTCCTTAACGACTTTTGTAAATGCCATATACTCAACTTCAGTTGATTCAACAAAATTTAGCCATTTCTCCACAGCTTGGATGTAATTATCCCCTGCGGAGGTCTAGTATTTCCATTATCATTTACTTTTAGCAGCGCTTTGGTGGTCGCAAAATCATTCCAACTAGATTTAGAGCATCTCTCGAGTGTCAGAAGATACCTATTGTAAATAGCGAGTGAATGAACAATAAACCAGTGCCATGTGATCCACTTATCAACGTTCTCAACCCTGACCCTTAGCTAGCCCTCCTTCCAGCTCCATCACTAAAGAAAATTTCTTCCTAGATATCAAATATTGTCACTGGTTCTTCTTGTGTTTGTTTGTTTGTTTTTGTTTTTGCAGGTCTCGGTTTGTGTACTCTCCATCCTCCGCCACAGCTACCACCATCTTAGAACACCACCATTACCAATACTTATTAATCATTCCATTGTCTTAATTAGCCACAGTAAACACATCAATCGTCGCTCTACCCAGAATGGAGAACCGGATCATACTAATCACTGAACAAATTTCCACCCAAGATATTGACAATATCTCTTTACCATCATGAACAACTTAGAAGATCGCACTCCAGTACATTAAGGTCAACATCCTCTGACAAAAATCTTGTCACCCACGCATTCCAAGCTCACTACTACTCTCACTACCTTTAGATGTACTTGGAGGGACACCAGAACAATACTGATACTTACCAAACCTCAAACTCTACCTCATCCTCTTCCTCTTCCCCTCCTGCACACCACGCACCTACCACAACACAACTCACTTTCAGTCCACTCCAACATTTTCACAGTGACCATAGTGTTCCATCCGCATCGTCCCAAATGGATCAACAATTATTGCCCGGTCCCATTGATACTATCTCTGAGAATCCAAACAACTCACAAAATGAATTACTAGTCCATCAATTAGAGAAACAATTAGCCAAAGACTTAACCTTACCAACTCCTTCTTTTACCATTAAGCATTCCCAACCCCTGGATGACCTCGAACTTTGATTAGTTGCTAAGTTCTACCATCATCAACAAATCAGGAAAGAAACCTTTGCCATGAGAATAGCTCTGCAATGGGAAAACAAATACCCTTTTTACATAGAGAACTTGCCAAAAAACCAAGACGGAAATAGTTGTTATTACCTGATATAATTTACTCACGCAGAGGACATGAAAAAAGCTTTGTTCAATGGACCTTGGTCCTTATTCGGTTGGCTCATCTCTATCAAGGAATGGGAACATGAGTTCCATCAAACAAACTATGATCAAATCCCGTTCTAGGTTAGAATCCATGAGTTCCCACTGAAAAAAATTACCTTGGATGATGCTCAGATCCTCTCCTCATGCTTAGGAACTTTCATGGAAGTGGACTCGGACTCCATAACAGATCTCTCACTCCCGCACATTAGATTCGAGGTATGGATCAACGCCACAAAGCCACTCCCGTGTAAGATGGAGACCAATTTCGAGGTAGTAAGAGGTCGCATGTTCCTAGTTCGTTTCTGCTATGAGGATGTACCTCCATTTTGCTTCTGCTGCGGCATGATAGGACATACGTTTACTGAAGCCTGCCCTATGTTCAATACTACAACAAAACCATTCAGGGAGTTAAATCCGGGCAAAAGCATTAAAGCTCTAGCTCTACCTTTTCACATAAATTCAAGAATCAAAGTTTGCAAAGAAAGGGCTCTGGGTCGGTTTTCGGTGGTCAGCTTTCGCCAAGCTCCACGGTTTCTCCAGCAACCTCTGTTTGCTCCTCGCTCATTGGAGTTGGTCGTTGACCCAGTACATCCCCATCAAGCACCAATACAGCAAGATACCCTCCGATCTAGAACTGTTGATTGATGATTCCATCATGATGGAGGTGTGGTGTTGGATCGAAGCCTCGACCTAGCTACATGAGGAGATCTTCATATAGAAGGTGAGCACAATCGAGGGGTGCATCCTGATATGAATCCAAGTCAAGATCGAGGAGTAGATCTGACTTCTAGGTAGGGGTGGGCATCCCATCCCGCGATCCCGCTCTCGTCCCGATTTTTTCGGGTCTTAATGGGATTGAATAATTCCATCCCGATCCCGTCCCGTCCCGATCTAGAATGGGATGGGATGGGATGAAGATTTTCAATCCCGCCAATCCCATCCCTTCCCGAGCTAATATTTATTATTAATATTTTTATTTATTTATTTTAAAATTGCAATATTAGTGTAATTGAAGAAAAATGAATTTAGTTGAAATCAGTGTAATTGATATTAGTCTATATCTGCAACTACTTGATATTGGTTTATTTCTAGAATTCTAAATTAATTATTTAATTGCAAACTCTTTAAAACTCAAAATGGGATTGCTAACTACATTGGAGAGTTTTATTTCGTGTCAAGACAATGAATTTAATGACTGTTTTTTTTAAAGCAATAATGAAACATTCTTCTTAGCACCCCAAATCTACTCATCCTTTTGTTCACTATTCAAAATAGTAGAGCAGGTCCACCATTGCCATTATACTGTCCACCTCTTATTCATTCAAAACTCTGCAGAAATCTTAATTACAGGGTGAATTTCAGCTATCATTTATAGTAGTTTATTATGATGTTGCATACTCAATCTAAAGCTATCATTTATGTGTAGTTCTACGAATTGCCTTTGCCTATTTTCAACTAAGCAAATTGGGTCTTGGGTAAGCAGTAATTTGTAAAAAAATGAGAGCACGCTGATCCCGTCCCGTCCCGATCTCGTATGAACGGGATGGGTCTATCTCGTCCCATCCTGTCCTGTGCCCACCCCTACTTCCAGGCCTTTAATGCTCCTCCCGTCGAAACTTGGTATATTGATTGATTTGGCAAGAATTCTGATCACTTCACCGGCACTGACACACCCTCTCTCCACTCCAGCTTAGCCAAGGCCTCGTGAATCACACTTGTCAGAAGACCAAACCATTACCAACTCTCCTCTTTCACAGAGAGAGAAGGAGATCGAACAAACACCATCTCAAACCTCCCTCCCTTCTTATAGACCCAATTTCCCACAACTGCAAATCTCCTCTTCTCTCACAGCACAACCTCCAACATAGTCTACCACGACTTTTAAAACTAACCCTAAAACAACCACCACCACATATTCTCCGCTCTTAGTAAACCCTAAACCTATATCTTCTGCAAACCCTAACCCTTACCCAAAAAAAAATACCCAAACAAATATAATAGCTACCATGGCCTGGCCCATTACAACGCAAGCCCGTGTCACCCCAAATCCAACCCTTTATATGGCTAGCCCTACATCACCTGCTGGCCCAATACCGACCCAAGACCAACTCATTAGTTTGGTCCCAAGCTTTGGATCACACTCTCTGGCCCAGACCAACACCACCACCCCTACTGACGACCTCCACCTACAGACCCAAGAGCAAACCCAAGCACAAGTTCTTGCCACTTACAAACACCATCTGGTTCAAATGATGCAGCAATTGTCGGACATCTTCCCCCTCTCGGAGCTCAACCTCGCTTCGCTAGCGAAGGGACAACGGTTCCGGCAACTGTTCCTGTTACAAAAATAGGCTCAATTCGGAGAACCGGGGAGGAAGGTCAGTTCAGAAATGTGCAAGAAGTAAATTATAAGAACGACATGACTCTCTCTCTCTGAGGTACCTATTGATGCACACATGAGTTTACCCCCTTGCATATAGAATAGAGATTACACCTCCCAATACTTTCAGGAATAGGCTCAAATATGATCAAATTGAGTTAGCACAACGAGCTAGGACAATGACCGATAGCAGTTTGGGTATTGACTATAATAACTTCATCCAGGGTGTTCAATTTCAGTTGAACTAACAACAAAGTCTTCCTTTTAGTTCAACATCGATTATGACACAATTGAATCCATCAGTTTCTTTCCTTGACAACTCTAAAGGATAGAACAAGAAGGCAAGCTCCAGGAGGAAACCCACAACCTTGGTCACGACCAAGAGAAATGTGTTGGGAAAGAGAGATGGACAGGATGTTGATGTTCCGCTTAATTTGGAAAAACCAAGCAAGAAGAAGAGATATCACAGTCAGCTCAGAAAAAACAGACATTGGGTACCACATGGAGAAACCAGCAATACCTAAGGATGGAACTCACTGGGGCTAATCAATCAAGTACTAATGTACATCCAGGAATACAAATATCTGAGCAAACATGACTTTGTTTTATGCAAGAAGGGCATGGTACAAATGAGTCAACTACTTTACAATTGATAGAGGTAATGGCGGTTGCCGATGAAGGGCCGCCCGAAACATCATGATACTCTCTTGGAATGCTCGAGGAATAGAGACTGTCAAAGCCTTCTGAAACCTAAAATCCCTCTCCAGACAATCCAATCCAGATATCTTGTTCATTTAAGATATCTTGTACAAATGAGCCAGTGAACCCAAAATGGAAAGTATACGTCGGAGACTTGGTTACAAACACGGAGTCTCAGTTGCAGCATTTGGCCAATCTGGGGGAATTGCTCTTTTCTAGAAGGAAGGTACGCAAGTTGCAATCATTTCTTCATGTAAATACTATTTTAACTACATCATAGATGATTTTTATTCTACTACTTCTTGGTTCGCAATGTTTGTTTATGGAGAACCCAATCCGGCCTTGAGACACCAGTTCTGGCAATACTTGACAAATCTCTATTCAGCTCAACACCTTCCGGGTCTAGTTATAGGAGATCTCAATGTAATCCTTAAACCTAAAGAAAAAATGGGAGGATTAAGACTTGGTCCTTCCTCTTTCCAAAACCTTAAGACTTTTCTTGACAATACTAATTTGATGGATTTCTCACTTAATGGTACCCAATTCACTTGGAACAACAAAAGAAAGGACAATAATGGGATTAAGGCCAAACTTGATAGAGTTCTAGTTTCCACAAACTGGTTCCAGTTATATCCCACGGCTATTGGCCGCTCTATCCATACTTTCACATCAGATCACCGAGCCATTCCCCTCCAGCTGGTCTCGGATGTTAGTCCTAAAGGTCTCAAACCTTTTAGATTTTTTCACATGTGGACCTGCGACCCGTCTTGCCGCCCCTTAGCCACCGCCACATGGTCTACTAACTACCACACTCTTCTGATTGAGAATTTCCATCTTAAGACCAAAAATCTTAGCCACAAACTCACCAAATGGAATAATCTGAAATTTTGAAATATCTATACCTGTCTCAAAAATACCCAAGAAGCCCTCCATCGCCTCCAAGATGCTCTACCATCCAAAATCAATGCTATAGTAATTTGGATCTTGGAAGACAGACTTGATGAGCTCCATATAAGAGAAGAACTATTTTGGAGAAATAAGTCAAGCCAATCCTGGTTCGAGATGGTGATAGGATCACTAAGTTTTCCATTTCTCTGCGTTGCTACGCAGGAAAAGGAATTTGATCCTAAGACTGAGAGATAATTCAAATGTCTGGTATAGTCATGACTCGGTGGGTAAAGTTCTAAATAACTATTTCCATGACATTTATCAAACCTCGAACCCACTTCCTGACATGGACATCCTATCTATGTTCTCCCCGGTTATCTCTAATGAGGTCAACAATAATCTTCTTATGATTCCGTCGGAAGAAGAGATTTAGGAAACTATTTTTGCCTTCAGAAGCCACAAAGCCCCGGGTTCAGATGGTTTTCATGCATTATTCTTCAAACATTATTGGGATATCGTAAAAAGGGACGTCGTTGGGGTCATTACCCATTTCTTCACCACTCGGGAAATGGATACTAAAATTAATGAAACATTCATTGCTTTAATTCCCAAAGTTGGAAACCCGGTTACACCATACAAATTTAGACCCATAGCCCTGTGCAATGTCATTTATAAAGCCGTTTAAAAAATTTTGGCCAATCTATTGGAAGATATCATTTCTCCCAACCAAGGCGCTTTCCTCAAAGGCCGCTCTATCACGGATAATGTTAGTCTTGCCCACGAGACTTTCTTCCAGATGAAACACTTTCGTAAAAAGAGGCAAGATTGGATGGCCATGAAAATTGATATGGCCAAAGCCTATGACAGGGTTGAATGGTCGTTTATCCTCTCACTTTTCCAGAGACTGAGATTCTCAAAAAATTGGATCCAGATGATTCAACAATGTATTTTTACAACATCTTTTCGGGTTCTCCTTAATGGCACGCTTCTCAACCTGATCACCCTTTCCCGAGGTCTTAGACAGAGGGATCCCATCTCCCCTTATCTCTTCATATTGGTTGTTGAAGCTCTCTCTCTCACCCTTCAACGGACGGAGTCCAACAACCTGATTAGGGGCATCGAAATCAGACAACACTCGCCGTCCATCAGTCATTTCCTATATGCAGATGATCTGATGTTGTTCTGTAGAGCTTCATTGAATGAAGCACATATGGTCAAGGACTTGCTTACTCAATATTGTCAAACTTCAGGACAAGGTATAAATTTTGACAAATCATCTGTTTACTATAGTTCAAATGTTCATCACAACCATGCCAAAATGATAAATAGGATTCTTGGATCAAAATTTTACAATCCTAAGGATAAATACCTTGGCTTGCCGCTCCTGTTGTCAAATAATAAAGGCAAATATTTCCAATTTATCATTGACAAAGTCAACACCAAACTCTCAAGTTGAAAATTAAAAGTTCTCTCTCAGGCGGACAGAACTGTCATGATCAAAGTGGTTATCAACTCTATCTCAGTGTACAATATGCAGACATTCCTTTTGCCTTGCTCCATCTCCACCAAAATTGATAACTTGGCACGCAGGTTTTGGTGGAATGGAATAAGGGAAGGAAGAGCTAAACATATGTGTACCTGGAAGCGCATCGTTCAACAGCACTATCTGGGAGGTCTTAATATCCCCTTGATCAGGAACAAGAATTTGGCGCTCATAGCCAAAAGTATGTGGAACATCATATCTTCTCCCCATACCAATCGAGCTACCCAACTCAAAAATCTCTATTTCAGAAATAGAAGTATCTCTTAGATCTCGAGAGCCCCATCCATCACCTCTTTTGCCTGGAGAAGGAACATCACAACTCTCTAGAAAATCAAACACTTGGTGGTCTAGCAGATTAAATATGGTCAAAACGTTGATATTTGGAAAGATTGCTGGGTCAAACCTAATATCCTTCTCAAAGAGGCTCTTCTTAATAGTAATCAACAAAACCTCCCGGGTTCCATTTAGGATCTATGGTACAACCCAACGAATCAGAACCCAAGCTGGAGGTACAATTTGATTCACAGCCTGTTCCAAACCCCGGTGGCAAATGATATTTTGAATATCAATATCAGACATACGAACTCTCCAGATTCGGTCATATGGACTCCGAAAAAAAATGGTCTTTTTACTGTTAAAAGTGCCACAAAAGTCTTCTCAAATGAGAATTTGGGTGCCTCTTCATCAAATCATAACATTGTCATTCCTGACCACAATCTCTTTAGAGAACTTTGGAGGATTAATTCCCCTCCCTTGATCCTTCTCTTGGCCTGGAAGGTTGTTAAGGATATCATCCCTACCAGATCCAATTTAATGAGACTTCATACTCCTGTCGATGATGTTTGTCCCATCTGCGATAACCATCGGGAAGACACTTGTCACATTTTCTTCCAATGTCCGGTTACACATAGATTGTGGAGGGCGTCACTTATTCCTATAAACTGGCTAGCGCTAAAATTTCAACAACCCTCCCTTCCCATCGTTTTCTACTACATGTGGAAGACAACCAAGACTAGAATGAATAATAAAGATCAATTGCTATCCCAATTTGTCCTGTTCTTACATACCATTTGTCGAACCTGCAATGATTGTATCTTTAACAATCTCAAATTTTGGCCAACCAAATTCTTAAAATAGTTTCAACAATCCTAGCAAATGTGATTTAAATAGTGGTTCTCACATCAGTTAACCCCCCACCCCAAGACACCACCAACCTTCATGAAGCATTGGCTAACTTATACAGGGTCCCACAATCCAATCCCCAAGCTGACACTAGTTTTCTTCCCGTATATGGTCCACTTACCAAAGAAGGAGATGCCTGCGTCTGTCTTATCCATGAACAAATACGGTGTGCAAGAACCCATTCAATTAACTAGACCAACAATCCTACCCTCTCCTTCCCTTACCCCCTTCACCGAGATATGATTGTAGTATCTTATGATTTTTTTTCCTGATTTACAACAGGGTGCCATGGGTATTTTTGCGGTCAACCTACAGGGGGATGTTTTGGTGACTGTAGCTAATCCGATTGCAGGGAGGATCCTGGACAACATTATGGCCGAGTGTCATGCAGCGGAGGCAGCACTTTTGTTGATACATGCAAATCATTGAAGATCAGGGTTATTACTAGGAGATTCAGGTGTTCTCAACACTATTCTGAAGTAGGATTCTCAACACTCACTTTTGGCCACTCGTTGGGTGTGGCGTCCGGTTATTACTAATATTTCGTAGCTTACTTTCTATTCAAAACTTATGGTACTGTAACTATATTAATCAAGATCTCAACTCGAATGCTCATAACTTAGCTGTGTCGGTAGGAAGATATTTTTGTAATATCTCCCAGCTTGGTTGAATGAAATTGCATGCTTAACAAAAAAAACACAAGTATGGATCTACACAGTCTGTTGTGTATTCTGCAGAGTATCAAAAGGTACCTTCTGCAGAGCATTACTATTTTGGTCCAATATATGCCCTCAAAGATATCCTTGATTTCTTGGTATCATCTGTATATTGTAGTCCCACACCTCTGTTTGATATGTGTAAAGAATCACCCTCTCAATAGGTTCAAGCGCGAGGAAGCCATGACAAAAGAAATATGCAATATAAAAGGCTATCCTTAACGCCTAGCAAGGTGGGATGCATCATTTAACCCTAAAAGGGGCTCATGTTAAAAATCAGCTTGGATTGAGATGCCTAAACTCCCATTGCTATTGAAGGTTGTTGCAGAATCTATTGGCCAATTTTATATCTTGATAACTTCACAAGGAACCTTCTTCAATCGGCTGTTGAAAAGTATGTGTACTCATGGATTCATGTTCCAACATTGAAGGGGTTTTGGCAGCCAATACACTACCCAAGTTCCACCAACATATTGCAACCATTGCTTTTTGCAAGGTCATGCTACTCAAACTTGTTGGGTTAAAACCTACTCATCACATTGCAAAACCCATAGGGAAAGAAGTTGAAAGTAAGAAAGATGAGGAGACTTAGGGTGTGTTTGGTTGCATGGAATCCTATGCCATGGGAATCCATGAGGGGACCCCTACATTTTAGGTTAAACTGAAATATCACTCCACATCCACCATTTGATTTTGTGATCAATGGTGGGAATGAAAGTCCCATGAACATGAGAATCCTACTCCTTGGTCCCCCAAGGCATGTGATTCCCATGTTCATGAGACTTCCATTCCCACCATTGATCGCAAAATCAAATGGTGGATGTGAAGTGATATATCAATTTAGCCTAAAATTGAGGGGTCCCCTCATGGATTCCTATGACATAGGATTCCATGCAACCAAACACACCCTTAATGATGATGGTTTCAAGATAGTTAATTCTAGGAAACACAAGAAACAAAAATATGTGGTAGTACTATATAATAGAATCACCACCATAAAGAGTTGCTTATTAAAGTGAATTTTATTTATTTAGTTTAGGGGTTCCCCCCCTTGCACCCTACAAAATATGCTTGCATGCAACATTATATAATATAACATACTTGTATTTGCTTCTTTTCAAAATAAACGTAATGAACTTTCATCACCACACACGCTATTTATTTGTTTATTTAATTTGAGAAAAACGCATCGCTCCTCTAAAATACCTCTACATAATTTCAATGTGAAAGATGTTAGGGTTAATTAGCAAATAACTATGAACATTTATGCTAGCTTAAACTTTGGTTTTTCAAACTTCAAGTCTAGGTTCCATTGACCATGGGCATGTTGTATGTCAAGCATTAGTTTTGCAAATAAAATGATTTTAAAGTTTTGAAAATATATTTGATTTATGTTAACATGGAATGCAATCTATAACCACACTATTACGACACCATCATGTGTATCGAACTTAAACCAGATAATTGGATCTGATAGTTAGTACTTCCAACCATGTTCGAGTTTATAACAAGGTTATGACTACTTAGTAATCCATACAACTACAACTTATGTTGTTACTTAATTTCAGTACTCTTATTATCGTAAAATACAACAACTTATATAGTTTCCAACCTTCATCCATTTTTTCCGGTAGAAATGAAAATTTTAGAGGAATATGAATTAGGTGAAGAATTGTGAACTTCGTCCTTCCAGACAAATCATGTCTTGTCCTTCCCAAGTTGCTCTAGTAAAATAATAATTCTTTTTCTTTCTTTGGAAAAAAATGAATGAATGTTTAAGTTTTGTTTGGCGTTAAGTTGCGTTTTAGTTCCTATAGTTTGTACCAGTTTTGAGTTTGTGTTTCAAGTTTGTTCAGCTTTGAGTTTTAAGACCACGTTGACTGTTAAGATGGTTTTCAACCGGTGCACCTTACAATATCTCCAAACGCTGACCATCAAAGCTTAATTAAAACAATTCTGTAACGTAAAATACATGTTTTTGACAACTCTAAAAAATATATCCCACTTACATTAACTTTATAAATCAAATTTTATCATCTAAACACTTCCATATACATGAAAAAAACTATTAACTCTTATGTATTTTTGGCATTGCAAGTTTTATTTAAGTCTTTAACCATTTTAATCCTTTTTAAGATGAAATGTACACATCTACTTAAATTTGTGTTTTTTAGACATAAAGGCTAATTATTTTGGATCTTCATCCTTTTTTCTTTTGTGATAATTTTTTGGGATAAAGGATATTTTAAGTGGGAATAAGGGTATTATTTATATTCGAAAAAGAAGAAGAAGATAATGATCCCTAAAATAAATGTAGACGTATAATCTTTTTAATCCAAAAATTTTTCTAATACATATTTAGTCATTACTTTCTAAGTACTTGAACTACTACCAGTTAAATGTAAAAAAATAACCACTACTATCATAAGTTATATATTAGTCTGAAATTACAAATCATGTAATAACATCGTAATATTGATAAGCAGGTTAGTTGTTATTAGCAAATAATATTTTTTTGCTATTGCAGACTGACCAAGTACACTATTAATCATTCCAATTGATGGTTACAAAAATTTCTTATGATGTACATTAATTGTACAATTTTGGTGAAGGAACGAAGATGAAGAGGAGGTAAGTGGAAAAAAGAAATGACATTGTATAAAAAAATTTGAGAAAAATATGGAAAACACCAACAACTAGCTTGATCTCTATATGAGGGCAATGACCAATTTGTCAAAGGGAATGTGACCCTCTAAGCAAAATTGGGCGAAATCCAAGAAACAAACAAAGAATCACCCCTCACCAATTTAACGGAGGGCAGTATATTTGTGGTCATGTCCATTCTGACGATTACTTGTGCCATGTTCATTTTGTAACATTCTTGATAACCGAGTTGTGTTTGTTTCATGGCGACCCTTGATTTATAGCCAAGTATTTATTGCTCTTGTTCTTTTCACCGTAGTTTGATTTAAAAGCATTGTTTCATCTCATTAATGTAAAAGAATTTTTTGTTCAATACTTGTTCAACCCACAAATTGGATAATTATTAGTCTTTTGATAAAATTAAATTAGTAAATTGCAAAAATGATCCATTTTGAACAATTTTTTAAGGTTCTTTTTTTTTTAGAGTTTGGCTTTTATTAACTTATATTTAATTGAATTTGGCACTCATTTAAAATTTTAATTTAGCCTAATCCTCATTTTCTAACAAATATGTTACCTCAATGACATTGACTTATCAAAGTTTCGTAATGAACCAAAATATTCCTTTTGGAATGCACATGCAATACATGTGCGTGTTTCACAAAATCAAACAAAATGCATCGAACAGTTTGGATTTTATGTCGATCTAGAAGTAATCCAATTGTTGAAAAATACCTTAATTTCTTCTTATCCATGTCTTCCTTCCTTTGCTCCTCGTCTTCTTTGCAACTCGTCACAGTCCCCAACCCATCTCTTGTGTTCCATGATCATATATGTCCGTCATTAATGATGAGCCTCATCACTCCCACCTCCATATCTCTTTCTCTCTCTCTCTCTCTCTCACATGACTTCCACTTCAACTCGGCCTTTCATTTACAAATCACGAATGCCCACAGTTGAGAGAGAGAACTCAACGGTTACAGTGAAGAACTAAATTGTTAGTGGAGTCTACTTTACTGTACTGAAAACATAGGGTTCAGTGGAGTAGAGAGAGATGAATATGGGGATTGGAGAGGAAGATGTGAGGAACTATGATTACGTTTGATTAATTCGATCAAGTGCAATTTCTCTCACTAAATTTTATTTCTTTATTTATTTACATTTTTTAAATTATAAAGCATAAGTGATAGTATACACAAGACGAAATTTTTACTTCGATTCTTATCTCCAACATTTTGAATGTACAATATATAATGGGTATTAATACAAAGCCATCCAACTAATAGAAATCAAGAAATTCAGGACTTGGGACCGGTAATGCAAGCCTTAGACGCTGGCATCAGGCACGGATCTACGAGGGGGCGAGTGGGGGCACTTGCCCCCACTGACTTTTGAGAATTTTTTTTTTTTTTTTTTTTTTTTAATAATTTATTTGTCCCCCAATTCGTTTTTTTTATGTGCCCCTCTATTCTCACTTTTCACTTTAACTAGGACTTTATCCTTCAAATCATGTACATATCAAATTCAAACGAGTTATTCTAGACAGCTCGGGTAAACAGTCTGGTTTGCTGCCTGGGGGCCAAAATACAAATTTGCCCCCCCCCCCTTCTTTAAACAACTTTTTGGAGAAGGTATTTAAAGAGGGGGGGGGCAAACTTGTATTTTGGGCCCCCCAGGCAGCCTCTCCCAGGCTGTCTAGAATTTGGGAATTCAAACTATACTTTTAGAGTTAGAGATAGAGGTTAAATCCCTCAAATCTCTCAAAGAACAGAAATTCTAGCGAGTCTTTCCTGCCTGGGGGGGGGCGAAAATACATTTTTGCCCCCCCTCTTTAAACACATACTCCAAAAAGATGTTTTAAAGAGGGGGCAAAAATGTATTTTCGCCTCCCAGGCAGGGAAATCAGGCTGGTTTCCCAGACCAGCTAGAACTGCTCATCAAAGAAATCAAAATTCACAGTTTCTTCTTCACACTCCATCGATTGGATAAGATGAGGGAAACCCCTATATTTCATCATCTTCAAAGATCTATAACTATTGAGTTATTTGAGCTCATCTTCACAAGATCCAGTAGGATCCAAACCACCTTATTCTTCTTCTTCTAGGTACCAGGTGCCTTCATTAATCACTGTGTTGGTCATCTCCACAAAAAAATCGTAAGCAACTCAATCTCTTCCTCATTTTCTTCATGTAGTAGTAATCAATGATTCAAACCCTTCTCTTCTGTTGTGTTTCTATAAGTAGTAATCATCTTCAATGAATATAATAGTAATCATCTTCAATGACTGTCTTTGTTGTACTCCCCTTTTTGCTATAGTAGTAATCAATGAATATAGTAGTAATTCTACAGGGCCTGGGTCCCCCTGCTTGGTTTGCTGCCTGGGGAGCAAAAATACACTTTTGCCCCCCCCTCTTTAAACATCTTTTCCAAAAAGGTTGTTAAATAGGGGGGCAAAAGTGTATTTTTGCCTCCTCAGACAGCAATCTCGCTGGTTTTTCTAGGCCAGGAAGAATTTCGGATTTAAAAAAAAATTCATGTTAAAATAACTAATTTTTATATTATATTTAATTAATTATGACATCACTCCGCCCCCCCTCGACAAAAATCCTGACTCCGTCACTGGCTGGCATTGGTAGAGTGATGACGAAGATGATATCTGCTCACTTTCACAATCCAAGCCGCCCTCAAGCCACAACACAATAGGAACAATGAGACATGAATGGTGGCTTCACAAGATTGTTTCTCTAGTGGGTTTTTGTTAACCTACGTTGCATTGAAGCTCAACGCACCCATGAGCTTTTTATGCATGATTCAACTGCAAGAAACTCATAATCAACCATTTCTGCAAATTTCACAAAATAAAAAAAAAAGTATTAATTTGATAATAGAAATAGTAATGCATACATTTCCAACATACTATTTTCTTAAAATAAAAAGTATAAGTTGGACACGACTGGGCCGAAACAAATTGATTATAGTTTTGGCAAGAAAGATCATAGGTTTTACCTCCTTCCAATGCCAATCTTGGACGGCTAATAGGGATCAAATCTGTGATCTCATGGTTTTGCTAAAAATAAGTACATGGCAACTGCCTCGGCTAAGGCTCATAAAGGGCATCATAATTAACATAACCTTCACTTTGAGAATTAAAGAAAACTCGCTATTATGTAAAAGTTATAGGTTCTAGGATTATTTATGGGAAAGAACAGGGATTTTCATTGTTCAATACATGCAACACATTTATAGGCAAAGCTCACAACTGTAAACATGCATATATATAGTATGTAACGCCAAAGTTCGTTGAATGTAACAACAAAATTATATTTATGCAATAGGTTGTTGTATATCTGAGTGAAAGGTGACAACAAATACAATTTTGAAATTGCATATTACATACTAGTAATGAAATAAGTTGTTGCATTTCACGACAAAATCAGACTCGGAATAGATTATAACAAGGCATGTTATGTGTAAGTGAAGACGGAAAATTCTAGGGGTCGAGGGAAGGGTCGAGGGAGGGAGCGAGGGATGGGTGGTAGCCACCCATCCGTCTCGAGATGAGCGTTATCACGCATTTCAAATTTGATGCGCTTATCTCGAGGCGAATGGGTGGTTACCACCCATCCCTCGCTCCCTCCCTCGCTCTGTAGCAAAGCTCAAGTGAAGACATAGTTTGTTGTATATGACGAAATTAATTGACTGTAAACCATATTAAAAAAGGAATATTACTTCAAATGTAGTTGTATGACACGAAAAATTTAGTATTATAACCAACCATTAAGTTACAAACGCTCATAAAGTTTGCCTCTCGCATCATAATACATAATCTTTTTGAGACATAAATTGTGCCTAATTTAGGGATGGCCATGACTTGCGTTCCATTTTTATCGAACCAAGAAATCGATTATAGTGCCTCAGCTCTTGGGTGTACCTAAATCACGGGTCTCATGGGTGTTCAAAACCAACTCTCCAAAACCCATAAACTATTTTTCACATTTTTTTTTTCATACATGTTTTTATACGTTAAATCACCACCTTTTTTTTTTTTAAAACATTTACCATTTACATATTACTAGCTATTAGAATTTAAGCACATATATCGGTTTTAATCTGAACCTAGACTCGATTAGTTGGTCGTTGACCCAAAACATGCATTAGGGTTAATTGGCAAATCAAGCTAGGCTAAATGCCATCCCTGAGTGCCCATATTTGTGACATCCTTGTTAAACAAGTTGTGTTTGTTTCACATTGAGCTTGACAACCCTTTTATTGTTCTTCACATCACACTTTGCTTAACAATATTATTTTAATTTTTATTTATGTAAAAAAAAAAATGGAAGTTGCGATTAATTATGCTTCCTAGTGAAATTAAAATTTTAGATTGCCACATTAGGAGAGCGCATGTAGCCCTGCCAAAGCTTTGTGCCAAAATGGCCCCTTTCGTGTAGTGCATTTTCATTTCAAACAATGTTTTTGCAAAAAAATAGTAGTTTGATTCTTAACTCCAAGAGTTTTGAATGTATAATACATGAGCATCACAAAGCCAACCATATAAACTAAGAAAAATGGAAACCACCTTCCTGAAATCTAGACTTAGGACCGACAATGAAAGCCTTGGATGCTCACATTGTTGGAGTTATGATGAAGTTAATCTTTGTTCCCTACCGCACTCTCAATCACATTCCTTATATGTAACTAGAGTTAAAACCAATCTAATTTAGGAATCCCAATTTTTCAAGAAAGTAATCTAAAAAATAATTCCTAATATTCCCTTCAATTTTTTCCTCTTTCTCTTTCTCTCCCTTTTCATCTTCTCTATGTAAATTCTATAGACGACAAAACAAACTCTACAAAAAATGAAATGAATGAAGTGAAAAATATAGAAAAGTTAAAGAACACTTGCATTCACATTTTTTTTTTCCGGGTCTTCAGTTTGCAAACTAACTGAGAATTAATAAAAAAAATATGACATGATCAAAATATAATTTTGTTTGTTGTTTTCCTGTCATTTGTATTTCTATAAATTTTTGGTCATCTATAATTTTATATAGAGCTTTTTTGTGTTCTTTGCAGATTTCTTGTGGGTGTAGAGGTGAATTTCCTAGAGAGGATGAAGAAAGAGAGATAAATTGGAGAGGAAATAGGGGGAACAAATTTGGAGAAAATGTTAGAAATTGTTTTTTAGATTATTTTTCTAAAAAAAATTAGGATCCATAAAATTATTAGTTTTAAGTCTAGTTAAATGATCAAAACAACCCAATGACCGAGATTGCAAGACATGTGATACTGATTTACCACAAGGTCGGCAAATTTAGACTCGTGAATATAAGAAATCTTTAGATCTCTTCAAGAGATTGTTTCCTAATATGATTCTTTATCAGTGTTCTAAAAATTGGCCTAGGCGGCGGCACTAGAACGTGGAAAACCGCCCAGATTAATGTCTGGGCGGTTCTGGGCAGTCTGGGCGGGGCTAGGCGAGTCTGGGCGGGATCTAGGCGGACTCTAGGCGGTCTGGGCGATTTTTTATTTTTTTAATTTTTTAATAAAGCTGATTGTGTTCTTATTTTATTTTTCTTTCCTATTTTTTAGAAATAAACTATTTAATTATTTTTTATTCAGTATATGTCTAAATGTAGCAAAGGATGATTACTTAATGGAATTCTCAAAAGATCCGCCGGTACCAATTTTACTAATGTAGATTTTATCAAACATAACTGAGGTTATTCATGCAATTTGAAGAAAAATAAAAGAGTACACAAATTCAAATTTATATAAAGTACCCATCATGACCAACTTTAGTCATTTGAGTTTTAATAAATTTTGTTCACGATTGTTAATTTTTCATGTTTTTAAATTTTGCATATGTATATTGGCAGTAAATTGGATGTAATTGATAAGGTATTATGCTTAACTTTTGTAAATTAGTAAAGTTATAATACAAAACCTAAGACCGCCTAGGCCCCTGGGCGCTAGGCACCTGCTCGCCGCCCGCCCAACGCCTAGCGATTTTTAGAACACTGTTCTTTATATAAAAGATTGTTCTATTTTGATTCATTCATTGTGTAACAATCCTTGTAGCGTGTTCTCTCCATTAACACACATCAATGAGAGACCCCACTACAAAAAAAAGCTTTAATAGCTACGGAAATTAGCGACGGTTTTTTTATACCGTTGCTAATTATACGCTTAGCGACGACAAATAACCGTCGCTAATGCTTTCAACACTATTTCAACCCAAAATTATAAAAATCCATCGCAAAATATTTAGCGACGGCTTAAAACTGTCGCTAATTCTTGTATTAGCGACGGTAACTTAGCCGTCGCTAAGATTTACAAATAAAAATAATTAGCTACGGTAGCATACCGTAGCTAATGGATTTTTTTTAAAAATATATATATAAAAAACATTTAGCGACGCTAGGTTTTAAAAATAAAATTCGTTATATATATATTAAAAACAATTAACGATGGCAAAATACCGTGGCTAATTGGTTTTGAAATTTTGTATAAGCCACGGCAAACAACCGTGGCTAATTGGTTTTGAAATTTTTTTATTAGCCACGGCATTTTGCCGTGGCTAATTGGTTTTAAAAAAAGTAATTAAACACTAAAGAATTTAGCTACGGCAATGTACCGTGGCTAATTGGTTTTTAGATTTTTTATTAGCAACGGCAATAAACCGTCGCTAATTGATTTTTTTTTTAAATAACATTATGTTTATATTACTTACTATATAAAAATAACATTACTATACCTTAGTTACTATATAATAATTCTATGATATAGTCATTTTGATTAATTTAATGAATTATTTTAATAATTCTATGAAATAATAATGCTTTATGGTAAATAAACCCCATTGTATGAGTATTGGAGAAGGAATCCTAAGCTCTTACAATATTCCTTATAAAAATAAACAAAAACTACTATGCACACAACATTCATAGTATGGTAATTGCCTTGCCTGAACTAGGGGTGGGCACGGGACGGGGTGGGACGAGATAGACCCATCCATATCCCATCCCGTTCATAGAAGATCAAAGAAGATACAAGAATATTAAAAAGGATAAAAAAAAAGACCAAAAAAGATCAGATCAAATAAGATCAAAGAAGATAAAATCAGATCAAAGAAGATCAGATAAGATCAAAGAAGATCAGATAAGATCAGATCAGATCAAAGAAGATAAAAAAAGATCAAAGAAGATCAAAAAGGATATAAAAAGATCAAAAAAAATCATATCAAAGAAGATAAAAGAAGATCAAAGAAGACCAGATCAAAGAAGATCAGATCAGATCAAAGAAGATCAAAGAAGATAAAAAAGGATAAAAAAAAGATAAAAGAATATCAGATAAAAAAAGATCAAAGAAGATAAAATCAGATCAAAGAAGATCAGATCAAAGAAGATCAAATCAGATAAAAAAAGATCAAAGAAGATCAAAGAAATTCAAAGAAGATCAGATAAAAAAAGATCAAAGAAGATCAGATTAAAGAAGATCAAACAAGATCAGATCAAAGAAGATCATAGAAGATCAGATCAGATCAAAGAAGATGAGATGAAGGAAGATCAAAGAAGATCAGATCAAATAAGATCTAAGAAGATCAAAGAAGATCAAAGAATATCAGATCAGATCAAAGAAGATCAAAGAAGATCAGATAAAAAAAGATCAAAGAAGATCAGATTAAAGAAGATGAGATCAAGGAAGATCAAAGAAGATCATATCAGATCAAATAAGATCAAAGAAGATCAAAGAAGTTCAAAGAAAATCAAAGAAGACCAGATCAAAGAAGATCAAAGAAGATGAGATCAAGGAAGATCAAAGAAGATCAAAGAAGATCAGATAAGATCAAAGAAGTTCAAAGAAGATCAAAGAAGATCAGATCAGATCAAAGAAGATCAAAGAAGTTCAAAGAAGATCAAAGAAGATCAGATCAGATCAAATAAGATCAAAGAATATCAGATCGAAGAAGATCAAAGAAGATCAGATCAGATAAAAAAAGATCAAAGAAGATCAGATCAAATAAGATGAGATCAAGGAAAATCAAAGAAGATCAGATCAGATCAAAGAAGATCAAAGAAGATAAAAAAAGATCAAAAAAGATCAAGGAAGATCAAAGAAGATCAAAGAAGATAAGATCAAAGAAGATCATATCAAAGAAGATGAGATCAAGGAAGATCAGATCAGATCAAAGAAGTTCAAAGAAGATCAAAGAAGATAAAAGAAAATAAGATCGAAGAAGATCAGATTAAAGAAGATCAAAGAATAACAAAGAATATCAAAGAAGATCAGATCAAAGAGATCAGATCAAAGAATATTTGCCGTCGCTAATTGGTTTTAAAAAAAAAAAAAATTAAACACTAAAGAGATTAGCTACGGCAATTTGCGGTGGCTAATTGGTTTTTATTTTTTATATTAGCGACGGAAAAAAACCGTGGCTAATTGGTTTTTAAAAAAAAATAAAATTAAACATTAAAGAGATTAGCTACGGCCATTTGCCGTGGCTAATTTGTTTTTATTTTTTATATTAGCGACGGCAAATTTGCCGTCGCTAATTGGTTTTAAAAAAAAATAAAATTTAACACTAAAGAGATTAGCTACGGCAATTTGCCGTCGCTAATTGATTTAAAAAAAAAAATTAAACACTAAAGAGATTAGCTACGGCAATTTGCCGTCGCTAATTGGTTTTGATTTTTTATATTAGCGACGGCAAACAACCGTCGCTAATTGGATTTTTAAAAAAAATAAAATTAAACACTAAAGAGATTAGCTACGACAATTTGCCGTGGCTAATTGGTTTTTATTAAAAAAAAATTAAACACTAAAGAGATTAGCTATGGCAATATGCCGTCGCTAATTGATTTTTGATTTTTTTATTAGAGACGGCAAAAACCGTCGCTAATAGTTAAAAAAAAAATCACCGATCCGCGTGAAACCTCATCTCAACCGTCAATAACACCCAAAAATTTAGCTCAATCCAACGCATTAAACCAAACCACGTCATCGATCCGCGTGAAACTAACACAACCAATCCCCTTCAATTACATTTCTCTATATAAATTTCAATTTTTTCTACAAACCAACTTAAAAAAAAAATTTCTCTCAACAAAAAAATTTCTCTCAACCTCAAGAGAAGAAACCCACAGAGGAGAAGTCCGTCGCTTCCTCGACACCGATCCCGGCCGCCTCTCTCTCCCCTCCCTTCCTCCGCCGCCTCTCTCTCGGAGATCTGAGATCTCTAATCTCGGAGACTTGAGATCAGAAATCTCGGATCTCGGAGATCTATGATCTCCGATATTCTATAGATCAATTTTTTTTTTTTTTTTGGTTTTTTTGTTTTGTATGGATTCTTTGTAATTTTTTTTTTTAATTTTTGTATGATATTCTAGAGACTGTGTAATTTTTGTTATAATTTTGATCAATTAAGTTGTAATTTATAATTTGTAAATTTTCAAATTAATAGTTGAAAAAAATTATAATTTGTAAATTTTTGGTAGTTGATATTAATTTTCAAAATGGACAATCATTAATAGCTAATTTCATTATAAAAATGAATTATAATTTGTAATTTATAATTTGTAAATTTGATTTGTCAATATGATTTGCAACAAAGTTGTCCCTAAATAGCTACGGCAAATACCGTGGCTGTGTGTGAATTAGATTTGCAATTTAGCGACGGCAAAAAACCGTCGCTAAATAGCCAAAGCAAAAAATCGTCGCTATATTGCCTTAGCGACCGCAAAAAACCCTCGCTAAGTAGCGACGGCAAAAAAACGGTCGCTATTTAGCAAAAACCGTCACTAAATAGCCACGGTACAAAAACGGTCGCTAAATAGCGACGGCAAAAAACCGTCGCTATTTAGCAAAAACCGTCGCTATCTTACAATTAGTGACAGTTTTTGTTGAAATTTTCAGCAGCTTTAGCGACGGAATTTTTTGAGTTAGCCACGGTTTTTTTGCCGTGGCTAATTAGCGACTGGATAGTTTACCGTTGCTGATTCAAATAGCGACGATTAACCTAGCGACGGTATTGCGACGGTTTTTGTGTCGTGGCTAAATCATTGTAGCGACGGTTTTTTGCCAATTAGCAACGATTTTTAGCCGTTGCTGAACAGTCTTTTTTTTGTAGTGCCCTCATCTCTAGCTCCATTTCTATTTATTTTACTAAGTTTATTATTGCTGAGCTTTTAATGTATAACACATTATCAACATTGTTCAAAGGTTTGGAATTTCCCCCTCTTCTTTCTTCTACCAAGTTCAAAGAAACAAAAGGTAACCCTTTTTTTTTTTTTTTTTTTTTTTTTTTTTTTTTTTTTTTTAATGTTAGAGTGAATCAACCATTTTGATTGATATGCACCTCTGATTAGGATGGTTCAAATTTCTACGGATATACCTTCTTGAGACACTCAAAATTTATATATTACACATTATTTGGACTTATATTGGATTTATTATATTTTTTAACGTTATATTTTGTTTTTACATATATAATCACAAAAATTTATTAGTATGCTGGAAATATTTAAATTTACTTGTGTATAAATATGGCAATGTTTGTATGTTTCTTGCATGCAAAAAAATTAACCAATTGGGTTTATGCAAATTTTTTCGAAGTTTGGGACTTTTGTCAACTTTGAACACAAAAATCTGAGACATGTCAATTTTGTGCACAAATTTTGAGACTGTCAATTTTGTGCGATCATTGCCTAATGTGCATATACTTTGCATGTTTTTTCGAAGTTTGAGACTTTAGCCAACTTTGAAACACAAATTTTAGGATTTTTGTTGTCGATTTTGTGTGACACTGGTTAAACGTGTATATACTCTGCATGTTTCTTTGAAGCTTAGGACCTTTGTCAACGTTGAAACGTTAATTTGGGACTTTTCATCGATTTTGTGCCACCATTAGCTAAACATGCATGTACCATTTGCATATTTTTTCTAAGTTTGAGACTTTTGTCAACTTTCAAACAGGGCGGATCTACTAAGCCCCCCTCTCAACTTTCAAAATATTTTTAGTAAATAATTTTCCTTAAAATTTTAGTTATATAATGTATAATACAATAATAATTGTTTATTCTACTCTTTCTATATGTCTTTGTTGGTGCAGTGGTTGGAAGTTTAATATTTTTAGTAAACGACCCAAGTTCGATACTCTCGGAGCTCGCCTAAATTTTTTATTTTCACTGCAATTTTATTAGTAATTGCAAATATTAAAAAATTGTTTAGTTTAATAAAAACTTATTTTCGATCATCTTGAATCGTATAACTTCTTTATGGCGATTGACAATTATTATTTGTCATTATGACCCGCGCCCTACTTTTTTGTTTTCAGTGCAATTTTATATATAGTTGCAAACATTACAAAAATGAATTGTTTGTTCACAAGTGGCATAAAATCTCCAACAAAAGATATTTGAAATTAATATGTAAAATATTAACTATACAAATTTTAGACTCATATAAACCATTTTTTCTATGAAAATGTAGTAAGATTTTATTATGTTCACAAATTTTAGATTTTTTAAGCTTCAAATAGATACTTATCGTAATTATATCATGATTTTAGTTATATATTCTAGTTATTATGCTCATTTGTCTTTATTAAGGTCATCGATATTGTAACCTTATTTTTTCTCGAATTTGGACTACACTGAATTCAATTTAGTATATGCAATGCACTTTTGATAGTTGTATTTTCTTTATTAGTTACTAGCTCGGGTAGGAATTTTTTTTTGTTCTGCCCTTAATAACTACTATTATCAACTAATAATTATTTATCATCCCCCCCTTCGACTAAAATCTTGGGTCTTCCACTGAATACAAATTTACTTTTGATTTACACACAACAAATTTCTGCAATACCCAGGTTATATGCATGGGATACAAGTAAATCTAACAATTTGATTTATTGTGAGTGTATTGTTACATGTTTTGTCTTATCTTCTTGTGCTAATTTGTTTTGTTTCTCGTAGTTATGACAAACTTGTAGAAATTGGAATAATTCAAACCACTAGAAGTTATTTAAGTGGTTCGAATTATCTGCTTGGGAAATTGATGCCAAATAACATGTTTTAGCCCAAGGCACGCACTTTGCTATTGAAAAAGAAAATATCACTAGTGCTATTGAAGAAGCGAAAACTTTAATTCTTTTGAGACCCACATTCATGAGAACTTAAAAGTAGAGTATATGGTTGTCAATGACCCCCTTGTGTTATGGACTAGCCTTAGTGCTCAATATAAAAACTAACGTATCTTGCTAGTTCCCACATCTTATTATGAGTGGAACAATATATGTCTTCAGGTTTCAAGAATTCAAAATTGTTTCCGAATGCAATTCAACACTTCATAGGATCAAATCAATTCTGACAAGTTGTGGGGAACCAGCAACTGAGCATACTAAAAAAAAAAAACACATTATAAACTTTTCATGCTAACAATGTGGTTTTTCAACAATTGTATCGTCAAACAAAATACAAAAGGTATTCTGAACTCATCTGTTTTGCTTGTGGCTGAAAAATAAAATGAATTACCATGAACAAAGACCTACTTGTGCTATTTTTATACCAAAAAAAATGTTATTAATGTTCCACATAAGAATAATATGTATGAATCTAACAGATCCTAAGCCAAAACCTCATGTCAATAATCAAGGAAGAAAAACTGTAATTAATGGATACCTGAAGTCGCCATTGATGAAGAATATCCACGCAACAACCCTCACAAACTAGCAACACGCAGTGGAGAGATCTTCCTCCTCCAGAACATTTCTCTTGTGTTTCTCAAACCAGATGGAAAAGTAGGAGATAGAATTGGGTTTGAAGTGAGGACCTCAACTGTATATATGAAGCCGTAATTCTATTATTAGCCCATCATCAATAATAGAATTATATTGGGACTTAAATTGGTATGTACACCTAAATAACCTCCATACTCAACTTAATAATACATGTCAAGACATAAAACATGTAATCAGAAACGTGTTTATAACCCTAGTCTTTTTTCTTAATGATCACAACTAATCGGGTCTAATCAAACATCATTCACCTACAGTTCGACAGTATACAATGTAAAATAATATGAATTATGTATGTGGGAGGAAAAAATAATCCTTAGCCCAACAAGATAAGGAAGCCCGAAGATTTGGGTCGTCCCTGAGAAACTCAAAAATTACCCATGAAAGTTACAAGTATAGAAAGCCCAAGTCTGAGCCCAATACAACTCAGCAGAACAATATTTTCTCAGCAGAGGAGTAGTGTTTGGCACAAACCACCATGCTCAGCTGAGCACACAAGCTTGCAGGAGAGGTGTCTCAAAATAGGAAGTTACAACCACCAACAGGGGGTTACAACTATCTACGAAAGTTACAACTACTTAAGAGAAGTTACAACTACCTAAGAGAAGTTACAACTGCCTGCAAGCAGATGACTCACTCATCTGCACGCGTCTCACTCATCTATCATGTGTCTTACTCATCTGTCACGTATCTCACTCATCTGCTATGTGTCTTATTCATCTGTCAGCAGTTTACTCGTTTTGCCTCTATAAATAGCCAAACACAAAGCCATCCGGATGTAACAATTCTCTTTTCAAAAACAGAGAAATAAATATTTTTATGAAAACATTGTTATAACTTTGGTATTGGAGTCCCCGTGGCAGGCACCACACCGGTGTTAAAAATTAATCTTCATCTTCTGTAGATTGCTCTGCATGATCCGATAGAAATTTGCATCCGCAAATTGGTGCTTTCATTCAGAGCTTGAATCAAACTCATTGCATGCTCTCTTCCATTTATAAAAATATTTGTTCATTCAATTTGAATTTTCCTTTACATACACTTTTTTCGAGTTCTTTTTCAACAAATGGTGGGAACTTGAAACCATACTAGCAAAAATAACATTCAACAGTCCTTTGCCCAAACCAGACCACCATCATCGCCATGGGTTCAGTCGCTTCCAATCAGACAACCACTGGTAGTAGGTCTATCACCGTAGGATGATCATCAATTGCAATTTTCTGCCCAGCAGCCGAGCCCAATGGAAATGAAATAACAAGAAAATCTTGCAAGTCAGGTCGCCAATTTGCATTAATGACGACATAAATGGGTGTGATGACCAATTGCATCCTTAGCTTTCAAAGAGGGTCTGCCCGTAAATCACCGATTTTATGGAGAATTTTTCCATGAAATCGAGCAAAACTCTTGCTGAAATCTTTGTCATGGCATAACGCTATGCATTGTGGGATGACAAAAAAAATAGTGCTAAGACACCAGATGTACTCGAGAAAGATTGTAAACCTGCACTAATGAATTCAGATCATAAAGATGATAAAAATAAAAAGGGTGACAATTGTAGAACACACTCCCCTACAAGAGACTCCTTAGCAAGTAGAACATGCACAAAGTACATCGTTCTGATCAGTCAAACTTTCCAGCACAGAAGAATATGATGATTGTGGCAACCGACCATTTCACAAAGTGGATTGAAGCTAAGGCGACCTAGCCTTTTAAAAAAATGCAATGTACATGTAAGAAAAACTTAATTGTATTTTATCTGTTTATTGTATTTTATTTCTTCAACAAGAGACTTCTCATCCGGTAGAACATACACAAAGTTCTCCATTCCGGTCAATCTAATTCTCTATGAGAAAAACCAACCTTGGCTGAAGAGACCGCCACAAATGAAAGGAGATCCTGCAAAGAAAAGATTCGAACAAATATTTATATATACCTCAGCAGAGGATACATTATTTTGCTTCTCAGAAGAAAACACATCTTTTTCAGTTGAAATAGCGAAATATGAGAATTCGTTCTACATGTCCTTTAGCGGAAGACATTCACAAATAGAAATATTTATATACACTTCAGTAGAAGATGACACTCTCCATGAGTGGGTAATTCAATGCATAAAAGCATCTTACTCAAGACTACTTAAATCCGTTTAAGTTTAGTCAAGTGGTCAGTAGACCACACAAGAAAAATGCCTCAGTAGAGGATCACACCTCAGTAGAGGATGGCACTCTCAGTGAGTGGGTAATTCAATGCATAAAAACATCTAACTCGGGACTACTTAAATCCATTAAAGTTTAGTCAAGTGGTCAATAGACCACACAAGCAAAATACCTCAATAGAGGGTCACATATCAGTAGAGGATGGCACTCATCGTGAGTGGGTAATTTAATGCATAAAATCATCTTATCAAGACTACTTAAATCCGTTCAAGTTTAGTCAAGTGGTCAGTAAACTACACAAGCAAAATGCCTCAGTAGAGGATGTAGAGGATCACACTCTCAGTGAGTGGGTAATTCAATGCATGGAAGCATCTTATTGAGACTACTTAACTCCATTTAAGTTTAGTCAAGTGGTTAGAAGACCACACAAGCAAAATACCTCAATTGAGGATGACACTCTCTGTGAACGGGTAATTCAATGCATATTAGCATCTTATCAGGGCTTCTTATATCTATTTAAGTTTAGTCAAGTGGTCAGAAGACCACACAAACAAAATGCTTTAGTAGAGGATCACACCTCAGTAGAGGATGACACTCTCCGTGAGTGGGTAATTCATTTAATCAATCACTGAGCATTGAAGCATCTTACTCAGGACTACTTAAATTTGTTTAAGTTTTGTCAAGTTGTTAGCAGATCATACAATGTTTTCATGCAGTTTTCATGATAAACATATTTTAATCTATGATTAATTTCTAAACCCTGAAGTTATGCTTAAGTTTTGACTTAGCATATTGGAAACTCGTAAAGGAGGCCAATCAAGCTATTGCGCCCTTAATGAAAATATTTCTAAGTCAATAGACCAACCAACATACATAAAATTTGGGGATCATAAAAGTAAAAAAGACCACTACTTGGCATGAATTACCATCAACTCTCAAAGA
The DNA here is from genome assembly GCA_963556465.1 of Berberis vulgaris. NCBI lineage: Eukaryota > Viridiplantae > Streptophyta > Magnoliopsida > Ranunculales > Berberidaceae > Berberis > Berberis vulgaris. The sequence continues at coordinate 82,693,986 of OY747128.1, read as the reverse complement.
AATTCAAAGTCTATTTAGTAGAGCAGTAGCTTTGATCGATTCTTGAGTTGATCAACAGACAAATCCAGGAGAAGACATGTGCATCTACTTGGCAGTTTCAAATGTAGCAGTTAGCTAAGTTTTTATAAGTGAAGAGTGGGGGCACAAGTTCCTATTGGATGCTTATAAATAACTCATGAAATGGGTTATAGAGTTGAACAAATATGACGATCTGCCGGCCGATGACAACTATAAAAGGCTCAAGCCTTATCAGATTTTATAGAAGAATTCATTCCCTCCTCAACCGAGGTAACAAAGTCAGCCAGCAAATCAGTGTCACGCCCTTCAACAAAATCCATTGGCCGAGGACAACTATAAAGGCTCAAGCCTTAGTAGATTTCATAGCAAAATTTGTTCCCTCCTCAACCGGGGAAACAAAGTCAGTCAGCAAATCAGTGTCGCGTCCTTCAACAAATGATGACTCATCAACTCATACTGAAACAGGGGTAGGTTAGCCCAAAGATATGTGGCATTTATATGTGGATGGGTCATTAAATCACAAGGATGCCGGATCAGGACTTGTTTTATCATCTAAGGATGATCTTCTAGTTCGACAAGGTCCAAGAGCCTCTAAAATTAGTATATATGACTCATACAGTAGATCAACTCATCTGTAGCAGAAGCCTTTACATGCAGATCGTTTTGTCTTTAGCAGACTACATTTCAACAATAGACGAAGCCTCTACATACATATCCTCTACTTATATCAATAAAGACAGATTAGTCAGCAAGATCATAGGCATTCTACTTCTATTTTTGGCGGGCTTCTCAGTGAAAATACATCTCTTCTACTTTTAAGTAAAAAGAAAATGAAAAAACGACTAGCTCAAAAACATAGGAGATGGGGGCATTTGTGGGAGCAAAAAATAATCTTTAACCCAACAGGATAAGGAAACTTGAAGATTTGGGTCGTCTCTGATAAGCTCAAAAATTACCCACGAAAGTTACCAGTATATAAAGCCCAAGTCTGGGCCCAATACAACTTAGCAAAACACTCTTTTCTCAACAGAGGAGTAGTGTTTGGCACAAACCACTATGCTCAGCTTAGCACACAAACTTGCAAGAGAGGTCTCTTAAAACAAGAATTTACAACCACCAATAGAAGGTTACAACCATCTACGAAAGTTACAACTACTTAAGAGAAGTTACAACTACCTAAGAGAAGTTACAACCTTCCACAAGCAGATGACTCACTCATCTGCCACATGTCTCACTCATCTGCAACTTATCTCACTCATCTGCCACGTGTCTTACTCATCTGCCAGCAATTTACTCGTTCTGCTTCTATAAATAGCTAAACACAAAGCCATCAGGAGGAAACTTTTTTCTTGATTTGCAATTATCTCTTCAAAAACAGAGAAATAATTTTTTTTCCTGAAGGCGTTGTTCTAACTTTGGCATCGGAGTCCCCATGGCAGGCACCACACCGGTGTCAAGAATTAATCTTCATCTTCTGCAGATTGCTCCGCGTGATCAACACGTGATCCGGTAGAAATTTGCATCCACAATGTAATATTCTAACGATCTGGGACTACATAGATCATCTATAAATTATACATTGTAAAACTTTATGAGCTCAAAACTTGAATGTCGAGATTTGTGAGTGTCGTCTCAAAACAATCTGGTCCATTGAAAATATCCATATAGGATCATAGCGGCCTTTACCACATTTATCTTGGTTGGACTCATCCATGGTCACAAATACCAATTCAATCAACGACATAGATCAAAGTATGCATGTGTAGCATGAAAATGACATGGATGGTAGCCTCCTAGATAGCATGAAAATGTGTATCCATGCTAAAGTCTTGATCATGTCCATTTCAATTGGTCCTACCTTATGATTCAAAATTGAATCGCTTTAATCTACTTAATTAGAGTGTATATGCGCAACCACAATTGAAAAAGTAGAAATCTGTATTTCAGAATAATCAATAAACTAAAGGTGATCACCAATGACAATTAAACATGAAAATATAGACTCTCACTGATAAGAAGCATCATAAGAACTAACCATGCTGTAAACGAGCAACATGCTCGTTGAACACCTTATGTGGTACATTCTTAATTGTCATAATGATTCATAATGTTTCTCAATTAAACCTACAACATAAAGCCTTGAAATAATCAGAAGCTTTTCATCAAACAAAGAATTTTATTTTCTAGGCGGTACACTAAAACTTTAAACTGATATTTAATCCAATTGATTAGATTTGCAGCATGTGAGCATAAACTTGTGTTCTTTTAAATACTGCAATAGCCGCTGATGATACACGAAACGGTTTCTCTTCCACGTCGTATACGTGTCACAATGATTTCAAGGAATAATAGACCCGAGCATTAGTCCAACACTGCTCCGGCCCAAGCCCGCACAACGCAGTCTACCAGACAAACCTGAAATCATTACAACCTACTAAGCCCAGACGTCTCACAATTATCCTCAATACCCGTAACCATCTCAAGGATCAGCTTCAGACAGGCAAGATAGCAGCGCTTTGCTTCCAACTAGGAAGCAAATTCCAGAGTATATATTACACATGGAAACTTTTATCTATGGACTACTCTCGGAACGTGAACTATCACCTGCGTATCTAGGAGCACAAGGCCAATAGGGAAACTCCCCTTCACAACACGACTCTTAATTGAAGAAGGATCTTCACGAAGATATTCTTCCCTAAACTACGCCATCGATAGCCTGATCGAACTAGGACTTTAGCACTATAAATAAAACATGAGGTTGGTAAGCTAAGGTATGCTACAAATTCTCTGTTTACAACATTACGCCTTCCTCAGATCCCTGTATGACTTTAGCATTGGAGTGCCATCACCCACCATAACGGTGGTCCGTGGTTCACGTGCGTTAATTCCTTGTGCAGGTCAGCAGGTTTGCAGGTCAAGGTCAAAGCAGGGAGCGAAAATCGACTGCATCAGTTTGGCGCCGTCCGTGTGGATGACAAAGTTCCTAACCTTTCACTAGCATCACCTATCTACAAAATACAAAGAGATGGTGACCATCAGATCATGCAACATAGAAGAACAAGGGGGTACGTCAAACGCTCAGCCTGGCGTTACTTCACCGCTCTCGACGGTGCAAGCAACGCACAGACAGCAAGCTCACGCTCCTGGAACAGCAACAACAATGACGGACCCCGAAACAGACCCAAAATCACTTTTTATACATCAAATCCTACTGACGATGAATACGCTCAAGTCGGTGAAACAAAAGCCTAACGAGACACTGAAGGCGTTCCTAAAACGCTTCAGCAGTGATTTGACATCCGTCAACGTGTGCAACGACCCAACGGCCTTCCCGGCCTTCATTGACAGTTTGAGTAAAGGAAAGTTCTACAACTTCTTAACTCTGGATCCACCAGCAAACATGGCGGACCTGACGAAGGAAGCACAAATCTACAACGCCCTATAGGAAGAATGAACAGGAGTAAATTCGGGCCCAATTATGAATCCACCGACAAAAGGGAAAAAAAGAATTGGTGGCAGTAATATACATGCTTCATGAGGCCCACTCCGAGTCTGAACTATCAAACAGGTCCAGAAAAAGGGATCTTACGGATATGAGGGTCCAAGCAATACACAACGAACAACTAACACCGCACAACCAAAGGCATGACCACCCCATGCCACAAGCCTTTACAGACGAAGACCTCCAGGGCATCCAATTCCCACATAATAACGCCCTAGTAATAACGATCTCCCTGGCAAACTGGGAAGTAAGGAGATCTTTGATGGACATTGGAAGTTCTTTGAACATCCCATTTCTCCGCACGTTGCGCAACATGCAACTAAAGGAAAAAGCACTGACCCCCGATAACCGTCCTATGATCGATTTCAGCAGCGAAAAACACTTTTTGGTAGTAAAAATACAATTAACAGCGGTAGCAGGAGAGAAACCGACTCAAAAAACTCTATTTCAAGAGTTCATTTAGCATATAATGTTGTCCTACGATGACCATGGATACACCAAATGGGAATGGCAATCTCTACTTTACACCAATGCATCAAGTATCCGTTAAACCAAACAGTCGGTACGTTAAGAGGCAACCAAGCGATCGCCAGAGAATGCTAGTGCACGACGACACTACTACCGAACGATTCTCTATTAACAACTGGCCCCATGAACGAAATGTCTCTCAATCTCGCCCGAGATGCTGAGGGAGAACAACCTATCCCAGACAACGAAGCTTCTGTAAGCCCTCGAGGCAGGTCCAACGCTGGCCAACTGGAGGAAGAAACCATCACAGTCTACCTGGACAACCCTCTCGACAGCAGGGCTATCCAGATAGGTTCCCGTTTGAGCAAAAAATTGGCAGAGCAACTCACGAAACTGCTACAACGAAAAACCATGCGAGACATGGTGGGAATCAACCTGTCAATAATCACTCATTACCTGGAGGTGTACCCTACGAGGAAAACTGTACGGTAGAAGAAGAAACCGTGGCACCTGAGAGAAACGTGATCATAAATGAGGAGGTGCAACGGTTACTCAATGCGAACATGATCAAGGAAGCTCGAAACCCAGACTAGCTGGCAAACACTTTTTTGGTAAAAACGAAAAACTGGAAATGGAAAGTGTGTGTAGACAGCACAGACTTGAACAAAGCCTACTTGAAGGATAGCTTCCCCCTCCCCCGTATTGATCAGATCGTGGACGTCACATCCAGGTACAACCTACTAAGCTTCATGGACGCCTACTCCAGCTACAATCAAATATTAATGCACCCCGGATCAAGAAGATACATTTTTCATAACTAGGAGATGGATATATTGTTACAGGGTGGTCTCGTTCGACTTAAAGAATGCAGGTGCTACATACCAACGACTGGTAAACTGAATGTTCAAAGAATAAATCGGCAAGAATATGGAGGTCTACATCGATGATATGTTGGTCAAGATCTTCTGCAACCCCGACCAGATAGAAGACCTCACTGAAGCATTCAATCAGCTCAGGAAATACCCGATGAAACTCAACCTACAGAAGTTTATGTTCGGAGTTGAGTCTGAAAAATTCCTAGGCTATATAGTGAACAAGGGGGAATCGAAGATGACCCAAAACATATTTAGGCTCTTCTCGACATGAAAGCCCCCACCAATATAAAAAATGTTCAGAGCCTGACTGGGAGGGTAGCAACATTCAACAGGTTTATATTTAAATATCCCGACATATGCATTCATTTCTTTAAAATACTAAGAGGAAGCAAAGGATTATCGTGGGATGAATAGTGCGAACAAGCCTTTCAGAGCCTGAAAGCATACATGGGGAGTCCAAAGCTATTATCAAAATTGGCGACGGGGGAAACACTCTACTTATACTTGTCTGTTTCCAAGCACGTTGTCAGCTCAGCCCTTGTACGAGATGACCGGGGAAACCAAAGACCAGTGTATTACACTATCAAAACCTTCGTGGAAGTGAAGGCACACTACCTGGACCTAGAGAAGTTAGCCATGGCACTAGTTGTATCCTTGAGGAAACTAAGGCCCTATTTTCAGGCCCATTCTATAACAGTTCTAGCCAAGCACCTGCTACGCTCAGTACTGCATAAACAAGAACTATCCGGCAGGATGGTGAAATGATCAGTAGAACTCGGACTATTTGACATAAGTTATGCTCCAAGAACCGCCATCAAAGCCCAGGCACTGGTAGACTTCATCGCCGAGTTCACCGGTTGAGAATAACCAAAGATAGATCTTCAGACCTCGGATTCAAGCATCCAGGAATGGACCTTGCGCAATGATGGATCATCGATGGGAAAAACAAGCGAAGCTGGGATCACACTCCATTCTCCAAGTGGCTTCACCCTAAAAAAATTCGTCAGATTTGGCTTTCTCGCTTCGAACAACGAGGCCGAATACGGGGCTTTCCTATCTGACCTGAAGCTAGTAATGGGGATCGAGATAGATCATCTAATGGCATACAACGACTCAAGATTGGTAGTCAACCAGGTCAAAAAAGATTTCAATAGCAAGGATCCCCACATGATAGCCTACCGCGAAAAGGATCTTAGCACAATAAGTGGGTTCAAAAGGTGTAGGCTCGTACAGTGCCCTTAAGATGACAATAAAAAAGTTGACGCGCTAGCTAGAGAAGCCTCTGCCTCTGCCTCTGCCTCTGCCAAAGTCTCAAGCGGTCTCCTTGAATATCAAGAGTGATCAAGCCTTGACGAAGAAGAACCTAGAGATGTTTGCGCTACAGGCGCATCGCCAAATTGGATGATACGATCCTCAAATACATCGCAACCGGAGCTCTACCGACCGAGAAAGTCGAAGCCAGAAGACTCAAGAGCAGAGTAGTGAGGTACACAATCCTAAACGACAAATTATACAGGAAATTAGTGACATAACCCCTACTCTGATGTCTGTCACCTCCGGAGGCAAGTCAGGTCCTTGGAAGGATCCACGGCGGAATATGCAGAATCATCCATGGTGGTATATGCAGATTTCATCTGGTAACACCAAAGTTCGTTGTATGTAACGACGGAATTAGATGATAAACAAATTAAAAATATATATTATTTTTAAGTAACAATAAGTTGTTGTATGTCAGCAAAATACGACAACGATTAAAATTTAAAATGACATTATACGTTAGTAATGAAATAAGTTGTTGTATTTCACAACAAAACCATACTCAAAACATATTATAATAAGGCGAAGCTCAAAATTGTAAACATGCATATAGTATGTAACACCAAAGTTCGTTGAATGTAACAACAAAATTAGATAATAAACAAAATTAAAAATATATATATATATTATATTTATGCAATAATAAAGGTTGTTGTATATCTGAGCGGAAGGTGACAACAAGTACAATTTTGAAATTGCATATTACATACTAGTAATGAAATAAGTTGTTGCATTTCACGACAAAATTAGACTCGGAATAGATTATAATAAGGCATGTTATGTGTTAGTGAGGACATAGTTTGTTGTATATCACGAATACATATATATATATAGTGATGAGCAAACTAAGTTTTAATTAAGGTTCCTCAAGCCTATAAAATAAAATAAAAAACCAACCAATAAGTTACAAACGTTCATAAAATTTGCCTCTCGCATCATAATACAATCTTTTTGAGACATAAATTGTGCCTAATTTAGGGATGGCCATGAGTTGCGTTTGGTTCCTTTTTTATCGAACCAAGAAATTGATTATAGTGCCTCAGCTTTGGGTGTACCTGAATCATGAGTTTCATGGGTGTTCAAAATCGACTCGCCAAAACCCATAAACTATTTTTTGACATTTTTTCATACATGATTTTATACGTTAAATTACAAATAAGAACAAAAAAAAAAAAATGTAGTTTGACTCTTAACTCCAAGAGTTTTGAATGTATAATACATGAGCATCACAATGCCAACCATATAAACCGATGATACATAAAAATGGTCATATCCCTAAGCCATACACGTGTCATGATGATCTCGCAGAATTACGGGCCTCGGCGTCAGTCCAACACTGATCCTGTCCAAGCGGTACTAAGCCCGCCTAATTCAGTCCGCCAGACGGACTCAAACTCTTACAGCATGCTAATCCCACAAGTCTCACAAATGTCCTAAATACCTGTAAGCTTTACTAAAGCAAGTATCTCAAGGATCAACTTCGAACGGGAAACTACAATAGCTCTTTGCATCCAACTAGAAAGCGAATACCAGAGTACATTCCACACAGGGAAACTCCCTTCTACGGATTGCTCTTGTATTGGAAACTATCTCCCGCATATCTAGGAGCATAGGGCTAACATGAAACTTCCCTCCTATAGCACAACTCTAATTAGAGAAGGATCTCCACGAAGACCTCCTTCCTAATTACGCCTACATGGCCTGGTAGAACCAAGACTCCTGAAATATAAATAAGACATGAGGTTGGTAAGCTAAGGTACGCAACAAATTCCCTGTTTACAACATTACGCTTTCATCAGATCCCTGTCTGACTTTAGCATCGGAGTGTCATCGGCCACCACAACGTTGGTTCGTGGCTCACGTGTGTTACTTGTGCAGGTCAGCGGGGCTAGGTCAAAACAGGGAGCGAAACATGACTGCATTAGTTTGGCAACGTTCGTCGGGATAACAAAGTTCTCACTTTTCACTAGTGTCGTCTCCCTTCAAATTCTAGAGAGATGGTGACTACTAGATTACGCAACAACGAAGAAAAAAGGGATATGTCAAACGCTCAGGCTGGCGCAACACCGGTTCCAGTCATGCACAGACAGCAGACTTACGCCCCTGTGCCGACAAAAGCAACAACGGATCCCAGAATCGATATGTTGTCATCTCAAATATAGCGGACCGCCAAGGCAGTGGAGGCTCTCACAAGACAAAATTCGCCACCTACTAATGGAGACCAGGAGCAGCATAGGCCTCCGTCTTCGGAGGATGGCAGTGAGCAAACACAGGAAAGCCAAGCCCCCGCTAGTTCTCACTGAACTAGGGGAGGCTGCACGGCTAACGTTGAGCCCGCCGCCAGGGCAGAGAGGCTCAACCCTCAGAACCCCCTTCGCAGAGGGGCGCACAATCCATACATACTGTACCGCCTCTCTGTCCCACAATTTGTGGACCGGGTCATGAATGAGGCACTTTCGAGAAAGTTCAGTCCCCTGAAGCTCGACTTCTACAACCAAACCACCGATCCATTCGACCACCTGCCCTAATACCAACACCTAATGGCCCTCAAAGAAGGATCCAAGTCGGTGATGTGCAAAACTTTTCCCACTAGCCTGAATAAGTCAGCACTAACGTGGCTCAACAACCTTCTGCCGAGGTCGATCGATTCCTTCAAGACACTTGCAAAGAAGTTTCTGACACGTTTCGTTGGAAGCCAACGTTTTTGAAAAAGCCCACACTACATACTCTCTCTAAAGCAGAGGTCCCATGAGACTCTCAGAGAGTATGTAACGTGTTACAACAATGAGCTGACTCTTATTGAGAAATGCAGCGATGCCACGACCATGATAGCCTTCACTGCGAGCCTCAAGGAAGAAAAGCTCTACGAAGACCTCACCTTAGAGCCCCTCTGGACATGACAGAGCTCCTCAAGAGCGTTCAGAAACACATTACCTTTGAGGAGCTGAGAACCATGAAAAGTGAAACCGAAGGCGAGAATAAACCCCCCGCTCTTAAGGACAAGAAGGAGGGAAAGAGACGCGAGAACAAATAACGGAGCAAGAAAAAGCGTGGTGACAACATGTCAGACCCTAATCGGTCTAGGCCAGAAAAAACATCCAACTACGTTGGATCCAGAACTGTGACACCCCTTAATTCAGCCTGTTAGACGTACCAAACTACATGAAAAACTAGGAGGATCTGAAGTGGCCTCCGAAGCAGCGCAGAGACCCCGCCAAGCATGAAAATGTACCACAAGGAGGGTGAACACAATACCAACGACTGCAAGAGTCTTAGGTATGAAGTTGAGTATTGGATCCGCAGGGGCAAACTGAAATAATTCCTGAACTCTGAGAAACAACCAGAACGAACCGTGGACCAAGGGGAGTTAGTTAAAGAAATAAATAAGGAGACTCCCGGGATAATCTGTCCTTCATGGAGTCGGACCGAATGAAAACTAGTCGTACAAGTCTCGAAAGCGGACCTTACTGAATATGCGGACACAACCCGCAAATGAAGATAAACACATCTGCCACACGAGGATTCAAAACTACATTCCCACCTTGACTTTTATGGACAAAGACCTTGAGGGAATCCGAGCGCCGCACAATGATGCACTAGTCATCTCAGTCTCCATTGCAAGGTGAGAGGTGAAGAGAGCTCTGGTGAACACATGAAGCTCACTTAACGTCTTGTTCTATAGCGGGTACCACAATATGGACTTCAAGAAGGAGAACCTGACGCCCTCGGATCATCCGCTGATTGGATTTAGCGGGGAGAAATGCTTACCTCTCAGAAAGATAATGTTAGCAACATTGACAGGGGAGCCACAACTAAGAAAGGTCATGTTTCTAGACTTCATGGTAGTGGATGCACCATCAACCTACAACCTTATCTTGGGAAGACCATGGCTCCACCAGATGGAAGCAGTAGTTTCTACCCTTCACCAGTGCGTTAAGTATATCGCCCACTCTGAAGAGACAATACGTTGAGACCAACCTACGACATGAGGCTGCCATTACGCCGCACTGAAACAGATAGAATGCTCCAAAATCCAACTACATCCTGCAGAGTAGCCTAAACCAGTGCCAGGCCAAACGACGACAAAGACATCACATTTAAGCGGTACAGGAACAATAAGCTCTTCTGCCCAGCGAAACAGAAAGGCCATGGTAAGCGGGAACACATCCCTCGACATTCCGTCGATGCAGAGATTGACCCCTGCACAAGGTTTACTCTGCAGTAACCTCTACAATGCCTCGACAGTCCATCGAAATATTCACAAGAGCAACCCGAATTCACTTCAAGGCCAGGATCAATTTCTCTCCATCAACAGTCAGTCTACTTTCAATTATTTATTTTGCTTTCCATAGTCAATATAGAGTTTTAATTCTTAAAAGACTTATGTGATTTGCAATCATTTAAGAAGTAAATAAAGAATTACAAAAACATACTCTATTGATTATTTGAAAGATGTAACAATAAGTGCCTTGAGGCGGATACAAAAGACTACATACTACAAGCATCTGAAATCAATGCAACATGAAGTATAGACTCGCTTAGATGATCTAACTACATAAAGGTATCCGAAGAATGCCATGCAGACCCTCTGATGCGAGCAATCCGCAAGTGACAGTAAAGATATGCGAACAAACTTCGCTCGACCCCTTCCTAAGATAAAGACAAAGTGTCAGATGGGATTGAAAAGATTGAGCATCGATTGCTCCGTCGAATCATCCCAGGAAAGTGCACGTACAATAGCGTTATAGACCTTACAACGGGCTGCTGATTTCCTCAATAGACATCCCACCCGGAAACATTGCACATCTGCTAACACTTCGATCAACCATTGGTTAGCAGCAGGATCCACGAACACGCGGACACAAGCGGCACGAAGTAACACCAAGGCATCTCCCTTGGTAGGAAACCCATACTACTCCGCAATATGAGAAGAAATTACGAGATCTCAGCAGATCAACTACGTGCACACCCAGAACAGGTGACCATGCATAACAACAACTATCGTCGTGCCTGATCAATGCAAATTTCATAACATTTGGAGATTCCAGATATGGAGATCCACCTTTAGCTTTTGGAGATAAGCTCTGCGAAAGATAGTTCCTACAACGAATGGAAAACACCATTATATAGGCGTGATGGTTCACCAAACGGGCGGTCCCACATTAACTATGTTTTCTTTGGCCTGGACCGACTAGGGTCTGACATGTTGTCACTGCGCTTTTTATTGTTCCGTTCTTTGTTCTCTCGTCTCTTTTCCTCCTTCTTGTCTTTAGGAATGGAGAGCTTCTTCTCGCCTTCGGTTTCCTTCTTCACAGTTCTCAGCTCCTTCAAGGTAATGTGTATCTGAACACTCTTGAGGAGCTTTGTCATGTCCAGAGGGGGCTCTAAGGTGAGGTCTTCGTAGAGTTTTCCTTCCTTGAGGCCCTCAGTGAAGGCTATCACGGTCGTGTCGTCGCTGCATTTGTCAATAAGAGTCAGCTAGTTGTTGAAACGCGTGACATACTCTCTGGGAGTCTTGTGGGACCTCTGCTTTAGAGAGAGTATGTAGTATGGGCCTTTTCGAAAATGCTAGCTTCCAACGAAACGCGTCAGAAACTCCTTTGCTAGTGTCTTGAAGGAGTCGATCGACCTCGGCGGAAGGCTGTGGAACCACATCAGTGCTTATTTATTCAGGCTAGTAGGGAAAATTTTGCACATCACCGACTTAGATCCTTTTTTGAGGGCCATTACGTGTTGGCAATGGCGCATGTGGTCGAATGGATCGGTGGCTCCATTGTATAAGTCGAGCTTTGAGGGAGTGAACTTCCTCGGAAGGGCCTCATTCATGATCCGGTCCACAAATGGTGGGACGGAAAGGTGGTACAACATGTCTGGATTGTGTGCCCCTCTGCGGAGGGGGTTCTGAGGCCCGAGCCTCTCTGCCCTGGCGGCGGGCTCAGCGTTAGTCGTACAACCTCCCCTAATCCAATGAGAACTAGCGGGGGCTTGGCTTTCCTGTGCTTGCTCACTACCATCCTCCGAAGATGGAGGCGTGTGCTGCTCTTGGTCTCCATTAGCAGGTGCAAATTTTGTCGCGTGAAAGCCTCTTCTGCCTTGGCGATTCGCTATATTTGAAATGGCAGGATATCGATTATGGGATCTGTCGTTGCTGTTGTCGGTGCAGGGGCGTAAGTCAGTTGCCCGTGCATGACTGGAGCTGCTGAAATCGTCGGTGTTGCGCCAGCTTGAGCATTTGACGTATCTTCTTGTTCTCCGTTATTGCATGACCTAGTGGTCACCATCTCTCTGGGTTTTGAAAGGAGACGACGCTAATGAAATGTTAAGAACTTTGTCATCCCCACGGACGACGCCAAACTGATGCAGTCATTTTTCGTTTTCTGGTTTGACCTAGCCCTGCTGACCTGTTGACCTGCGCAAGTAAAGCATGTGATCCACAGACCACCGTTGTGGTGGCCGATGGCACTCCGATGCTAAAGTTAGATAGGGATCCGATGAAGGTGTAATGTTGTAAATAGGAAATTTGTAGCGTACCTTAGCTTACCAACCTCATGTCTTATTTATAGTGCAGGAGTCCTAGATATGCGAGAGATAGTTTCCAATACAAGAGCAATTCGTAAAAGGGAGTTTCCTTGTGTGAAATGTACTCTGGTATTTGCTTCCTAGTTGTAAGCAAATAGCTGTTGTAGTTGCCCGTCTGAAGTTGATCATCGAAATACTTGCCTTAGTAGGGCTTACGAAGATTGAAAACAGTTGTGAGACATGTGGGCTTAGCATGTTGTAAGAGTTCGGGTTTGCCTGGTGGACTGAATTAGGCGGGCTTAGTACCGCATGGGTCGGATCAATATTGGACTGACGCTGGGGCACGTAATTCCTCGAGATCATCATGACATGTGTATGGCTCAGAAATGTGACCATTTTTATGTATCATCAGTTTATATGGTTAGCTTTGTGATGCTCATGTATTGTACATTCAAAACTCTTGGAGTTAAGAGTCAAACTACAATTTTTTGTTCTTATTAGTAATTTAACGTATAAAAACATGTATGAAAAAATGTCAAAAATAGCTTATGGGTTTTGGCGAGTTGGGTTTGAACACCCATGCGACCCGTGATTCAGGTACACCCATACCTAAGGCACTATAATCAATTTCTTGGTTCGATAAAAAAGGAACCGAATGCAACTCATGGCCATCTCTAAATTAGGCACAATTTATGTCTCAAAAAGATTATGTATTATGATGCGATAGGCAAACTTTATGAGTGTTTGTAACTTATTGGTTGGTATTTAATTTTATAGGGTTGAGGAACCTTAATTAAAACTTAGATCCTGTGGTAACACGTGTACGGCGTAGGCTGCGTGACGGTTGAGTATCGGTTACTCCTCCACAATTGATGGGGTTGCGTGCAGCGCCATTAATTGAACAAACGTGGTCTACGCAGTTTCCTTGGGAACCGCCGTTCCAACTACGTTGGGTCCAAAACTGTGACACCCCTCAATTCCAGCCTGTTGGACGTACTAAACTCCATGAAAAACTGGGAGGATCTGAAGTGGCCCCCGAAGCAGCGCGCAGACCTTGCCAAGCGTGACTACGGCAAATACTGCGCGTACCACAATGAGGGTGGCCACGATACCAACGATTGCAAGAGTCTGAGGTAAGAAGTTGAGTACTAGATCCATAGGGGAAAACTGAATGAACTCTTGAACTTTGAGAAACGACTAGAATGAACCGTGGATCGAGGGGAGTCAGTTATAGAAATAGAGAAGGAGACTCCCAGGATAATTTATGTTCTTTATGGAGTCGGGCCGAATGAAGACCAGTCGTATAGGTCTCGCAAGTGGACCTTACTGGAGATGCGGACACAACCCGCGGATGAGGACAAACACATCTTCCACACGAGGACTCAAAGCCCCATTCCCACCATGACATTTATGAACAAAGACCTCGAGGGAGTTCCAGCGCCTCACAATGATGCCTTTGTCATCTCGATCTCGATCCATTGTAAGGTGGGAGGTGAAGAGAGCTCTGGTGGACACATGAAGCTCACTTAACATCTTGTTCTACAGTGTGTGCCGCAGTATGGACTTCAAGGTGGAAAACCTAATGCCCCCGGATCACCCGCTGATTGGATTCAGCGGGGAGAGATGCTTACCCCTCGGAAAGATAAGGTTAGCAACAGTGGCAGGGGAGCCACAGCTAAGAAAGGTCCTGTTTCTGAACTTCATGGTAGTAGATGCACCATCAACCTACAACCTTATCTTGGGAAGACCATGGCTCCACTAGATGGAAGCAGTAGTCTCCACCCTTTACCAGTGCGTTAAGTATACCTTTAACCACTCCGAAGGGACAATACGAGGAGACCAACCTACGACATGAGGCTGCCATTACGCCGCATTGACACAGATAGAATGCTCCCAAATCCAACTACATCCTGCAGAGTAGCCTGAACCAGTGCCAGGCCAAACGACAGCAGAGACATCACATTTAAGCGGTACAGGAGCAATAAGCTCTTCTGCCCAGCGAAACGAAGAGGCCATGGTATGCAGGAACACATCCCCCGACATTCCGTCGGTGTAGAGATTGATCCCTGCACAAGGTTTATTCTTCAGTAACCTATGCAATGCCTCGATAGTCCGCCGAACGATCCATAAGAGCAACCCAAATTCAATTCAAGGTCAGGATTGATTTATCTCCGTCAATAGTCAGTCTACTTTCAATTGTTTATTTCCCTTTCCATAGTCAATGTAGAGTCTTAATTCTTAAAAGACTTATGTGATTTGCAATCATTTAAGAAGTAAAGGAAGAATTACAAAAACAGACTCTATTGATTATTGGAAAGATGTAACAATAAGCGCCTTGAGGCGGATACAAAAGACTACATATTACAAGCATCTGAAATCAGTGCAACATGAAGTAAAGACTCACTTAGATGATCTAACTACGTAAAGGTATCTGAAGAAGGCCATGCAGACCCTTCGATGGGACCAATCCGCAAGTGATAGGAAAAATATGCAAAAAGACTTCGCTCGACTCCTTCCCAAGATAAAGACAAAGTGTCTTAGGGGATTGAAAGGACCGAGTGGTCGATTGCTCTGTCAAATCGCCCCAGGAAAGTGACCGTACAATAATGCTGTAGACCTTACAACGGGCTACTGATTTCCTTAAGAGACATCCCATCCAAAAACATCGCACATCGGCTAACACTTTGATCAGCCATTGGTTAGCAGCGGGATCCATGAAATCACGGACACAAACGACACAAAGTAACACCAAGGCATCTCCCTTGGTAGGAAACTTGTACTACTTCTCCGCATTATGAGAAGGAATTACGAGATCTCAGCAGATCAACTACATGCCCACCCAGAACAGGTGACCACACATAACAACAACTATCGTCGTGCCTGATCAGTGCAAATGTCAGAACATTTGGAGACTCCAGAGAAGGAGATCCACCTTCAGCCTTTGGAAAACCCAAAACATTTTCTTTACACAAGAACATTGCAGGAGATAAGCTCTGCAAAACATATTGCTATAATGATTGGAAAACACCATTATATAGGCATGATGGTTCACCAAACGGGCGGTCCAGTATTAACTGCTAAGCATTGAATACCATATGGAAAATAGGGAAACGACGGTTCCCAAGGAAACTGCACAGACCATGTTCATTCAATCAATGGCATTGCACGCAACCCCATCAATTGAGGGGAGTAACCGATACTCAACCGTCACGCAGCCTACGCCGTACAAGTGTTACCGCATGATCTATGCCATACACGTAGCGTAACCATGCAAGAAACCCTAGCTCTTCCTCTGCGAGCCCATGGGATCGGCCCACCATTCAGACAGTATTTTGCTATATGTTTGGCATGAGCACAAATCCAAATCAACCTTGACGCACGGATCGTACTTATGGATCGCTTGTTTGTTTTAAGGTAATGTTGTCCACATAGTGCGCAACATTGGCGGACATGGGTTCGCACGCCCTCAAACAGGCAGAACCCCTCTCCAACCGGGCAAACTTAGTCAGCCAAAAGCTAATGATGACAGCTTCTGGTACATCCCGACACCTAGTCAGCCCAGTGCGGATCCCAATGGTCTAGGAAGTTGTGCCTGGTGACGACGACTTGCCAGGGATCATTGCCCCCCGCGATCAATGATCGTCGAACCCTATCAGGTAAGCCTAGCTAGTGACGACTGGCAGCAAAAGCTTCTGATCAAACCTCAGACCTGTAACCCCCACTGCACGGGTGTAAATGGTTTGGAAGGTGGGAGCCTAGTCAGTCCTGAACTAATTCTGACGATTCGCCACATGACCACTGCTTTTCACCGTGGTCGCCAAATCAAACCCCAGATCGGTAGTCCCCACTACGCAGGCATAGATGGTTTGGAAGGTGGGAGCCTAGTCAGTTCCGAACTGATTCTGACGGCTCGCCACCAGACCACTATTTTTCAACGTGGTCGCCGAATCAAACCCCAAACCTGTAGCCCCCACTATGCGAACGTAAATGGTTTGGAAGGTGGGACCTATTTAGTCCCAAACTGATTCCGATGACTCGCCACGGGACTACTGGTTTTCAACGTGGTCGCGAAATCATAAACCCCATACCTGTAGCCCACACTACGCAGGCTTAGATGGTTTGGAAGGTGGGAGCCTAGTTAGTCCCGAACTGATTCTGACGGCTCGCCACGGGACTACTACTTTTCAGCGTGGCCGTCGAATCACCAACCCTAGACTTGTAGCCCCCACTGCGCAGGTTTAGATAGTCTAGAAGGTGGAAGCCTAGTCAGCTGTGAACTGATTCTGACGGCTCGCCACAGGATCACTATTTTTCAGCATAGCCGTCGAAACTCCCAAATTTGTAGCTTGATGTACACAAGTGTAGATGATTTGGAAGGTGGAAGCCTAGTAAGTTTCGAACTTATCTCAATGGCTTGCCACGGAACCACTGCTTTTCAGTCTGGTTGTCGAACCCCTTCGACTCAAACTTGTAGCCCCCATCACGCGGGTATAGATGATTCGAAAGGTGGGAGACTAGTCAGTCGCTCTTCAGCGTAGTCGCCAAATGCTTACTCCCCGAACATGTAGTCTACCTCATTAGGACATAGATGGTTTGGAAGGTGGGAGCCCCATGCCACTTGCAACGCGACCCCGCTCTCTTTCGAAACAGCAGCCGCAAAGACGAATCTAGCTGAGTCATCGTCTTCAAGCTCAAACAGACTGACATCCTATTACCAGCAAAGGCCACTCGAGCCGATACATAGATCGTACGGCCAGTGCTCAAATAAACGCTACATACTGTGCCCGACCGAGCCTTCAACGCTTGACTCGGCACAAACACTCTA
>OY747128.1:82066462-82073962 GCA_963556465.1 Berberis vulgaris | reverse complement strand
TTCCCCCAATTAATTTTGGGCAATTAGTGTTTTTCCATGCTTTGTCTCAAGTCAAACCAGTTTTCCCCAATTGGTGTTCATGCACTTTTTTTAAAGCATAAATCATTTGTTTATGTTATGATCTATTGAAGCTTAATGCTGAGAAGAGCCCCTTTCAGAGGACATATGCTAATCAGGTACATTCTGATGATCTTCAACTTGCTTACTTTTACGCGGTTACATCATTATGAGACGGAAATTTTATGATTTTCTTGGAAAAAAGAGTTCATACCCAAGAGAAATTACATTGACGTAGTTAGAATCAATAATAAACAATGATCCCCTGTTGATATGCATTATAGATAATTCATCTTTTTATAAAGGTCGCCAACCAATGAAAAATAGCCGGTATATAGTTTTTCATGAGTGTTTGTATGCCCATAATTTGCAGATAAAGAGATGTGGAGAGATGGCAAGGAAGTCGCGATATTTTAAGGATCAAATGAATAAGGCTGGATGGTCATTTTTTGAAAGGCCCCCAGCCAGAGTTAATATTGATTTGGACACCTTGGAGGTATTTTGCTGTGCTTACTTCCACGGTTTGGTTTGTATGTGAATCAAATGTCCTATGTTTATTATACTTTTTGTTTGTTTGAATAGATTAAACTGGAGAGCTTGAAGGCGAGCTGATAGAAATCAACACAAATAGTGAGAAGTTGCAACGTGCTTATAACGAGCTTTTGGAATATGAACTTTTTATGCATAAGGTATGGTTCATTACTGCTATCCACATGTTTGAATTATGTATTTGTATCAGCATGTTAAGTTTAATATCTATAGAAAGATAGAAGACACGACGAGGCTGAGATGATGTACAACACAAGAAAAAAATGGTCTCACAATGAATACTGGTGAACTTCAAAAGTACTTGATAGGCCCGATACCAGCTGAACATAAAGCTTTTGATCTTAAAAATTGACTCTACTGACCCAAACCAAAGCTCCGCTTAATGATAATTTATTGCTCTAGAACCATATTTCCCATAAAATTGTAAAGGAGATTAAATTCCAAAGCTTCTTTCCTTTGGAAGTGATAATCAATTCTCCAAAGGAAGAAGAGCTCTATTGTCATGCATGGCATCACCCGCCTTAGAAACATATAAACAAGAAAGGAGGTCCAAACTTTCGAAGTAAATGTTCAAGAATGCCTGCCTGGAGAGGGTACATAAGTCTAGACCAAGCTAATCTCAAAGAGGAACTTTGTGTTTTAGGATTAGCAATTCATCCTAACATTATAAGCGAGAAGATTCTGTGTATATTCTATTTTATATGGGAGGACATTGAAATTTGTTACTGTTTCTTCGGTGCTTCACTTTATGCTAAGTTGCTAACTACCTAAAATTTTTTGTTCTCTTTGGCAGAAAAGTTAAATCTTACAACTGTAACTGAATGTTCCTGTTCAATAAGCTTTGTTTTATTTCAATGCCAAACAGTTTCTTTGTTGTAAATATTGTAGTAATTCTCTAAATTAGTTTTGTTGCTTCATATCATCATTGGAGATTTATATATTACTATTTAGATTTTTTTTCCTTTAGTTTTTTGTTTCATATCATGTATTCTTCATGCAGCCTTGCTTGCTTGGAATGATTCAAAGGAAGTTGTGTATACATACTACGTGATCCGTACAATTTCATTTATCATAAGTCAAGGGAGTATATTCTGTATTGCTGTTGCTTATGCGGTAAATTTTTTTCAGTATATTTTATATTTTTATCTATTTCTGCTTGTTTCACTCAGCATTGTGGAAATACGATTAACTTTGTTCCTTTAGTAGGCTGATATTGTTGAGGACAGCAAAGAAGTTGCAATGTTTGCATGGATTACAGGCCTTTTTTCTGTTTCACACGTCTTAGGAAATCTCTTGGCACGTTTTCTCCCTGAAAATTATATTTTTGCGGTATGTTTCCTTCAGATTTTCACTAGATACTTTTAATATTTATCTATCCATGTGTATTATGCTGACAAATTTTTTATGTTTAGGCGTCCATATGCTTGCTGTTATTTTGTCCAATTTACATGAAGTTATTTCTATTTGAGACAGTTACAACAGCTCCAAGACCGAATCAAAGCTCATCTTTTTAAACTAAAATCTTCAGTCTCGTACGGGAACGATACAACTCTATGAGTAGTGTAGTGTCTGTTGTTAGGAGCAGGTTGATCTTATATGAATTTTGAATTATTCTTGCAGTGAATTGGTTTTTCATCGCTGGTTTTGATTCATATTTATGGTTTAAGAATTTCGTTTTACTATGCAGCCCAACACTTATGCGCATTGCTTATGTTTTGTTCTTCTATGAATTGGGCATGTCCAGGATCAGCAGCGTGTTACTGGTAATCATTTGTCTTAAATTTTTTTTGTTTAAGTGACTGCTAGACGCTAAATCAAATGATGAGTCTCTTGTTACCAAAGAGACATCTGAATTCCTGAATACAGTGACTTGCTCTGCTGAGTAGTTTCAATTGATGTTTTCTTGCATTGTAGTATTACTTGAAATCATCTTTTGGTTTCAACAAGAACCAGTTTTCAAAAATTTTAATGCTCGTGGGAGTAGGTTCTATCTTTTCTCAGATACTACTCTACCCAGTCTCATCCTTTTCTCCATCGATTTAAACAAATGTGAGCGTGACATAGCTTAAACTTTCAAGCTATTCAATATAAAAATGATGGTTATTGTTTACTCAAAATTCCGTACTTCAAAATTCAAATGCGTCTGGAAGTTGTGACTTGGATACTTTTTTGTTACAAAAACCATAAGGTGAAAAATTAGTACATTAAGGAAATTGGCCAAAGATGGTGTGAACAGAAGAATAAATAAATCTTAATGTGTACTCCAAAGTTGTACCAGCGCTTCTAGAGAATGTTTGAGAAATTAGAATTGTAGTTTAGCATCGACAATGAATAGTAAGGCATAAATCTGCTCAAAACCATTGGGAGATATGCATTTAGAACATTGCCTTTGCTGAAGAAGCACCTGAGAAAAAATTGACGGACAACGTTAGTTTTCAGTTTTCGAAATAAAATTTAGACTGGAGAAAGAGCATTGGTGGCTGGTCAAAATTTGATTTCTTATCTTCGGGCTTCTAATTAGGCAGAATAACGCAATGCTAGTCTAAAACTCAGTTTCCCTATTTATTTATGCATTTTGTCTCAATGAACTGTTATAATTGCTTAGTGTCATTTTAGTAATGCCATGCTTGAGATAATTGCACACCATCTGAAAAGTTGTGAACCCATGCTTGGTTTCAGATTATGGTGCTTCCACTTATCAATCCTTTGGTTGGGGAGAGGGTTATATTGTGCGTCACAATACTAGCATCAATCGCTTATGTGAGTTGTGTTAAGACATATTGTAAACCCTTTAGCATAGATCTTAAGTTGTCCAGATTTCAAGTTCACAATTTATTATAATTCTCATATTTTTACTTTTCAGGCGGTGCTGTATGGGTTGGCATGTGCACCTTGGGTATGTTCTTTATCACTTGATGTAGTAGATTAAGAAAGAGCAGTATGGTTACCATGTATTCTAATATGTACTAAATGTTTATCCCAGACTAAATTTCATTATGACTTGATGCAGTAGATTAAAAAAGCAGTATTTTTATTATTTCCAGAAAATTCAGATTTATACTATTTTTAGCAGTATTTTCAATGTTTAAATTCAGATTTAAAAAGCAGTATTTATAGATTGCTTAGAGGCTTATTTTCAATGTTTTAGGATGATTAGAAGTTGATGGAGTTATCTATGTAAAGGGCTATGTTATCCCAGGCGCAGGGGAGGCAAGGAGGGTGGCTTAGGAGCCTAGCTTGCCTAGGCCTCGCTTAGCATCCTAGGCATGGTTTTCTTTTGTAAACTTTATAGGAATTTTTGGAAGACCATATATACATCATTTCACAAGTCAATTTCACTAAAAACATGAACTTAAAAGCATCCATAGTCATAATCCAATAACAAACATAAAAAAAAAATCACTTGAATCAAAGAAGCAGAATCGCAAATAAAAAAGTACCACCCAAATAGATGGTAGTGAACACGTGGAACCACTTCACAACTGCATTCCAGAAACTACAGTTAACGCGAGTGCAAAACTGGTCTGTGTGCTTTCTACAAACTATATAAATCCCATTTTAGCGCTCTATCTTGACATCTATCTGAGCTAATAATGCATATATCTACCAATGTCCATTTTCAGGTGAAAGAGACTGCAGTAAACGTTGATGAAGCAGTCCGAGAACTTCCAGATGCCCATTTGGCATGTCAATGGCTTCATAAAATTTTTGATAAGACCTTGAATTGTAACCGTAGTAACCTCTGTTAGCTTTTTGTAGAAACCAGAGGATTTATGGGTCAATCATTCGAAAACAAAGTATGTTTAGTCTGGCAAATTCTCGGTCTGCCACCAAAGTATGTTTTCTTCTTCAGTCATTCGTTGAAGTTCTCAGTTTTAATTCATCCATGATTTGACTAAAGGTTGTTGAATTTAATGGATATGCTGTATTTGTGTGATGAAAAAATGATATAGTGTCTTCATGTGATAGAAAACTAGGTCTGTATGTATGACTTGACTTTCAGCAATATTCAATCACTTCCATCATGAAGAAGAAATGTTTAGTGGGAAGCTTATAGTAGCAGGGTAATAGCTAGGACTGAAACATAAATAAGAAAATGGAAAATGACCAAAATGTAGCAACTAGCACTGTCACAAGAAAAAATAGTTTCTTTAGCCAAATAAGGCATTAGAACTTTTTCCCTTCTTGATGAGGTATTGGTAGCCTTCATTTGTGAGGAAGGAAATTGCAGGCAGTACGTCATGAAATTGCAGTAAATGAGGGAAGGCCATGTAATTGCAGTAAATGAGGGAAGGCCTTGCAATTGCAAAGTATGACTTTCCTCTATTATATTTATATTTCCTTCTAAAATGTGATATTTGAACTTGTATTTTGAATTGCACATGATTTATAAGATAATTTTAGATATTGAGTGTCTTAAATTTCAATGCCACGTTCCTTTCCCTACCTAATTGCTACTTAACCTTCTGATGAGTGATGACTATGGTATCTGTTTCCTTCTCTATGTCAAATGATGTTCATTTGGCTTTGATCAGAAAAGATCAATTCTTATTCATGTTTCTTAAAGTTGTTACATCAAGACCACAATTCAGGGATTTAAGATCTTAAATAAAGTTATGTTAAAGAATATTGTCGTTCATATTCTCTAATATGAGTAATTACTAATGCACTGGATTCCTACTTTCTGTTTTAGTTTGATGAACTTCTTTTTTTCCGTTTATTTTCTTTATTTAGTTTTTAATTTAAGAATTTTATGGTCCAGGGTATGTTTGTACCTGCAATAAAAGGGCAAGGTACTGACGAGCAACAACAGAAGTGGTTACCATTGGCATATAAGATGCAAATAATTGGCTGCCATGCACAAACAGAACTTGGTCATGGCTCCAATGTTCAAGGATTGGAAACAACTGCGACATTTGATCTCCAAACCGATGAACTTTTCATTAATAGTCCAACATTGACTTCAAGCAAAGTAAGTAAAAAACTGAGCTTCTTCATTTTCAAAGGTATATGTGGGTACCCATTTGATTAGAAAAATAAAGCTATTGGTTAGGATATCAGTGCATGCATGCATGTATGTGTTTATAATTTCTTTCCGAAATCTCATTTTTGTGATTTTGTATTCTATGCATGTGTTGTCTGTTTATGCTCTTATACCAATGGTAACTATCTATAACACTGGTGACATCGATTTTGTGCTGGCAATTTTCTCATCTTCTGTTTTTTTTATGAATGGCTTTACTTTGTGTTGAATATTATCATACTCAATTTATTGCCCTGATGATGACAGTGGTGTCTTGGTGGGCTGGGTAAAGTTTCAACTCATGCAGTTGTTTATGCCCGTCTTATAATAGACAATAAGGACCATGGGGTGAATGGTATGTTTCTAGCTTCTTGTTTAATAGCATCACATGAATGTGTTACGCTCTTTGACATTACATTTTTATTTGCAGGTTTTATTGTTCAGCTTCGGAGCCTGGATGATCATTCACCTCTTCCAGGTATTACTGTAGGTGATATTGGAATGAAGTTTGGAAATGGAGCTTACAACACTATGGATAATGGTGTCCTGCGATTTGATAATGTGCGTATCCCAAGGGATCAAATGTTGATGCGGTATGCCCCCACTCTCTCTCATTCTGTTTTATCTGCATTGACATTGTGATTTTTTCTTGTCAGCACATTAAATTGTATTGATTTTTACAGGCTGAAACTGTCATCACAAACGTACATTTCTATTGCAGTAAATGAGGGAAGGCCATGCAATTGCAAAGTATGATTTTCCTCTATTATATTTATATTTCCTTCTAAAATGTGATATTTGAACTTTTATTCTGAATTGCACATGATTTATAAGATAATTTCAGATATTGAGTGTCTTAAATTTCAACATTACAGGTCAATATGTTTACTGATGCCATGTTCAGTATTCCACCTCCCGGTGAATGGATGACTCCAAATACTAATGCCACCTCTGCTAACAGACAAAAATTGTCGATGTAGGAGGATTACTAAATGCCAGAAGGGTTAAGTGCTTGCAGCTAGGAAAATAATCGATAATCATAGTTCTATGAGTCCAACCATCCTCTGTAGTTTGGAAATGTATGATTAGAAAGCCTAACAAAAGAAGCAGGGCTGAGGAGTATTTTTGGCCTGAAGTGTGTTGTTGTTGGAGCTTTTCACTGTAAGGGTACTTCCAGGATTAACCATCAACAGCTCAGGGAGGAGCTGAAGCTCCAGTCAGTTTTGGATAGACAAGTAAGATCTTCACTTTGCTTTTATATTTTCAATATCACCGCAAAAGTTCTATATTTGCTTGCTAATTACAGTGGCCACAGGCTCCAGTTTAGGAACTTACAGGTTCCAACTCCTATTAGTAACTTTATCTTTATAAAAGGATACATCTCTTTCAATAAACATTAGTTCAACTGAAAATGGATGAGATACAACGATTAAATCGAGGTTTCATAATTTATCCAATATAGAGAATCATATCTCCCTTATTTGAATTAGCTTAAAAGTTTCATTTTGGGCAAAATGATATATAATGGGCCATATTGGGTTTGGCTGTTGTAATCTCTCCATTTTACTATTTTTTCACTTAATACCAATTTCAATTGCTGGTTACTCAACTCAGATCGTATACTTAAACTTCTCCATCTAATAATTGTTATATTGATTGCATACCTTGATGATTGGGATTTGCTAGAAGGAGAGCAGTCTAGCTCGTTATCTGAGGCCATGAAAGCTTTGGAAGCTTGTACGCTCCGTCTTCCAATTACCACTAACAATTTCTTTGTTGTAAGTATTGTAGTAATTCTCCCCATTCTATGTTGGCATTATTTGTGAACCGTCTGTTTTGGTTTATCTCTCTGGAAGTAATTGAGCAATCCT